>JAPFFF010000331.1:0-26028 GCA_039105265.1 Tritrichomonas musculus | reverse complement strand
TCTCGTTGAATCTGATGGTTCAACTGCAGTTGTCGTTGAATCTGATGATTCAACTGCAGTTCTCGTTGCATCTGATGATTCAACTGCAGTTCTCGTTGAATCTGATGATTCAACTGCAGTTCTCGTTGAATCTGATGATTCAACTGCAGTTCTCGTTGAATCTGATGATTCAACTGTAGTTCTCGTTGCATCTGATGATTCAACTGCAGTTCTCGTTGCATCTGATGATTCAACTGCAGTTCTCGTTGAATCTGATGATTCAACTGCAGTTCTCGTTGAATCTGATGATTCAACTGCAGTTCTCGCTGTATCTGATGATTCAACTGCAGTTCTCGTTGCATCTGATGATTCAACTGCAGTTCTCGTTGCATCTGATGATTCAACTGCAGTTCTTGTTGCATCTTATTATTAAACTGCAGTTCTCGTTGCATCTGATGATTCAACTGCAGTTCTCGTTGCATCTGATGATTCAACTGCAGTTCTCGTTGAATCTGATGGTTCAACTGCAGTTCTCGTTGAATCTGATGGTTCAACTGCAGTTCTCGTTGAATCTGATGATTCAACTGTAGTTCTCGTTGCATCTGATGATTCAACTGCAGTTCTCGTTGCATCTGATGATTCAACTGCAGTTCTCGTTGAATCTGATGATTCAACTGCAGTTCTCGTTGAATCTGATGATTCAACTGCAGTTCTCGTTGCATCTGATGATTCAACTGCAGTTCTCGTTGCATCTGATGATTCAACTGCAGTTGTCGTTGCATCTGATGATTCAACTGCAGTTCTTGTTTCATCTTATTATTAAACTGCAGTTCTCGTTGCATCTGATGATTCAACTGCAGTTCTCGTTGCATCTGATGATTCAACTGCAGTTGTCGTTGCATCTGATGATTCAACTGCAGTTCTCGTTGCATCTGATGATTCAACTGCAGTTCTCGTTGCATCTGATGATTCAACTGCAGTTCTTGTTTCATCTTATTATTAAACTGCAGTTCTCGTTGAATCTGATGATTCAACTGCAGTTCTCGTTGCATCTGATGATTCAACTGCAGTTCTCGTTGAATCTGATGATTCAACTGCAGTTGTCGTTGCATCTGATGATTCAACTGCAGTTGTCGTTGCATCTGATGATTCAACTGCAGTTCTCGTTGAATCTGATGATTCAACTGTAGTTCTCGTTGCATCTGATGATTCAACTGCAGTTCTCGTTGAATCTGATGATTCAACTGTAGTTCTCGTTGAATCTGATGATTCAACTGCAGTTCTCGTTGAATCTGATGATTCAACTGTAGTTCTCGTTGAATCTGATGGTTCAACTGCAGTTCTCGTTGAATCTGATGATTCAACTGCAGTTCTCGTTGAATCTGATGATTCAACTGCAGTTCTTGTTGCATCTGATGATTCAACTGCAGTTCTCGTTGCATCTGATGATTCAACTGCAGTTCTCGTTGAATCTGATGATTCAACTGCAGTTCTCGTTGCATCTGATGATTCAACTGCAGTTGTCGTTGCATCTGATGATTCAACTGCAGTTCTCGTTGAATCTGATGATTCAACTGCAGTTCTCGTTGCATCTGATGATTCAACTGCAGTTCTTGTTGAATCTTATTATTAAACTGCAGTTCTCGTTGAATCTGATGATTAAACTGCAGTTCTCGTTGAATCTTATGATTAAACTGCAGTTCTTGTTGAATCTTATTATTAAACTGCAGTTCTCGTTGCATCTGATGATTCAACTGCAGTTCTCGTTGCATCTGATGATTCAACTGCAGTTCTCGTTGAATCTGATGGTTCAACTGCAGTTCTCGTTGAATCTGATGGTTCAACTGCAGTTCTCGTTGAATCTGATGATTCAACTGTAGTTCTCGTTGCATCTGATGATTCAACTGCAGTTCTCGTTGCATCTGATGATTCAACTGCAGTTCTCGTTGAATCTGATGATTCAACTGCAGTTCTCGTTGAATCTGATGATTCAACTGCAGTTCTCGTTGCATCTGATGATTCAACTGCAGTTCTCGTTGCATCTGATGATTCAACTGCAGTTGTCGTTGCATCTGATGATTCAACTGCAGTTCTTGTTTCATCTTATTATTAAACTGCAGTTCTCGTTGCATCTGATGATTCAACTGCAGTTCTCGTTGCATCTGATGATTCAACTGCAGTTGTCGTTGCATCTGATGATTCAACTGCAGTTCTCGTTGCATCTGATGATTCAACTGCAGTTCTCGTTGCATCTGATGATTCAACTGCAGTTCTTGTTTCATCTTATTATTAAACTGCAGTTCTCGTTGAATCTGATGATTCAACTGCAGTTCTCGTTGCATCTGATGATTCAACTGCAGTTCTCGTTGCATCTGATGATTCAACTGCAGTTCTCGTTGAATCTGATGATTCAACTGCAGTTCTCGTTGCATCTGATGATTCAACTGCAGTTGTCGTTGCATCTGATGATTCAACTGCAGTTCTCGTTGAATCTGATGATTCAACTGCAGTTCTCGTTGCATCTGATGATTCAACTGCAGTTCTTGTTGAATCTTATTATTAAACTGCAGTTCTCGTTGAATCTGATGATTAAACTGCAGTTCTCGTTGAATCTTATGATTAAACTGCAGTTCTTGTTGAATCTTATTATTAAACTGCAGTTCTCGTTGCATCTGATGATTCAACTGCAGTTCTCGTTGCATCTGATGATTCAACTGCAGTTCTCGTTGAATCTGATGGTTCAACTGCAGTTCTCGTTGAATCTGATGGTTCAACTGCAGTTCTCGTTGAATCTGATGATTCAACTGTAGTTCTCGTTGCATCTGATGATTCAACTGCAGTTCTCGTTGCATCTGATGATTCAACTGCAGTTCTCGTTGAATCTGATGATTCAACTGCAGTTCTCGTTGAATCTGATGATTCAACTGCAGTTCTCGTTGCATCTGATGATTCAACTGCAGTTCTCGTTGCATCTGATGATTCAACTGCAGTTGTCGTTGCATCTGATGATTCAACTGCAGTTCTTGTTTCATCTTATTATTAAACTGCAGTTCTCGTTGCATCTGATGATTCAACTGCAGTTCTCGTTGCATCTGATGATTCAACTGCAGTTGTCGTTGCATCTGATGATTCAACTGCAGTTCTCGTTGCATCTGATGATTCAACTGCAGTTCTCGTTGCATCTGATGATTCAACTGCAGTTCTTGTTTCATCTTATTATTAAACTGCAGTTCTCGTTGAATCTGATGATTCAACTGCAGTTCTCGTTGCATCTGATGATTCAACTGCAGTTCTCGTTGAATCTGATGATTCAACTGCAGTTGTCGTTGCATCTGATGATTCAACTGCAGTTGTCGTTGCATCTGATGATTCAACTGCAGTTCTCGTTGAATCTGATGATTCAACTGTAGTTCTCGTTGCATCTGATGATTCAACTGCAGTTCTCGTTGAATCTGATGATTCAACTGTAGTTCTCGTTGAATCTGATGATTCAACTGCAGTTCTCGTTGAATCTGATGATTCAACTGTAGTTCTCGTTGAATCTGATGGTTCAACTGCAGTTCTCGTTGAATCTGATGATTCAACTGCAGTTCTCGTTGAATCTGATGATTCAACTGCAGTTCTTGTTGCATCTGATGATTCAACTGCAGTTCTCGTTGAATCTGATGATTCAACTGTAGTTCTCGTTGCATCTGATGATTCAACTGCAGTTCTCGTTGAATCTGATGATTCAACTGTAGTTCTCGTTGCATCTGATGATTCAACTGCAGTTCTCGTTGAATCTGATGGTTCAACTGCAGTTCTCGTTGCATCTGATGATTCAACTGCAGTTCTCGTTGAATCTGATGATTCAACTGCAGTTCTCGTTGCATCTGATGATTCAACTGCAGTTCTCGTTGCATCTGATGATTCAACTGCAGTTCTCGTTGAATCTGATGATTCAACTGCAGTTCTCGTTGCATCTGATGATTCAACTGCAGTTCTTGTTGAATCTTATTATTAAACTACAGTTCTCGTTGAATCTGATGATTAAACTGCAGTTCTCGTTGAATCTTATGATTAAACTGCAGTTCTTGTTGAATCTTATTATTAAACTGCAGTTCTCGTTGCATCTGATGATTCAACTGCAGTTCTCGTTGCATCTGATGATTCAACTGTAGTTCTCGTTGCATCTGATGATTCAACTGCAGTTCTCGTTGCATCTGATGATTCAACTGCAGTTCTCGTTGAATCTGATGATTCAACTGCAGTTCTTGTTGCATCTGATGATTCAACTGCAGTTCTCGTTGAATCTGATGATTCAACTGCAGTTCTCGTTGCATCTGATGATTCAACTGCAGTTCTCGTTGAATCTGATGATTCAACTGCAGTTGTCGTTGCATCTGATGATTCAACTGCAGTTGTCGTTGCATCTGATGATTCAACTGCAGTTCTCGTTGAATCTGATGATTCAACTGTAGTTCTCGTTGCATCTGATGATTCAACTGCAGTTCTCGTTGAATCTGATGATTCAACTGTAGTTCTCGTTGAATCTGATGATTCAACTGCAGTTCTCGTTGAATCTGATGATTCAACTGTAGTTCTCGTTGAATCTGATGGTTCAACTGCAGTTCTCGTTGAATCTGATGATTCAACTGCAGTTCTCGTTGAATCTGATGATTCAACTGCAGTTCTTGTTGCATCTGATGATTCAACTGCAGTTCTTGTTTCATCTGATGATTCAACTGCAGTTCTCGTTGAATCTTATTATTAAACTGCAGTTCTCGTTGCATCTGATGATTCAACTGCAGTTCTCGTTGCATCTGATGATTCAACTGCAGTTGTCGTTGCATCTGATGATTCAACTGCAGTTGTCGTTGCATCTGATGATTCAACTGCAGTTCTCGTTGAATCTGATGATTCAACTGTAGTTCTCGTTGCATCTGATGATTCAACTGCAGTTCTCGTTGAATCTGATGATTCAACTGTAGTTCTCGTTGAATCTGATGATTCAACTGCAGTTCTCGTTGAATCTGATGATTCAACTGTAGTTCTCGTTGAATCTGATGGTTCAACTGCAGTTCTCGTTGAATCTGATGATTCAACTGCAGTTCTCGTTGAATCTGATGATTCAACTGCAGTTCTTGTTGCATCTGATGATTCAACTGCAGTTCTCGTTGAATCTGATGATTCAACTGTAGTTCTCGTTGCATCTGATGATTCAACTGCAGTTCTCGTTGAATCTGATGATTCAACTGTAGTTCTCGTTGCATCTGATGATTCAACTGCAGTTCTCGTTGAATCTGATGGTTCAACTGCAGTTCTCGTTGAATCTGATGATTCAACTGCAGTTCTCGTTGCATCTGATGATTCAACTGCAGTTCTCGTTGCATCTGATGATTCAACTGCAGTTGTCGTTGCATCTGATGATTCAACTGCAGTTCTCGTTGAATCTGATGATTCAACTGCAGTTCTCGTTGCATCTGATGATTCAACTGCAGTTCTCGTTGCATCTGATGATTCAACTGCAGTTGTCGTTGCATCTGATGATTCAACTGCAGTTCTCGTTGAATCTGATGGTTCAACTGCAGTTCTCGTTGAATCTGATGATTCAACTGCAGTTCTTATTTCATCTGATGATTCAACTGCAGTTCTCGTTGCATCTGATGATTCAACTGCAGTTCTCGTTGAATCTGATGATTCAACTGCAGTTCTCGTTGCATCTGATGATTCAACTGCAGTTCTCGTTGCATCTGATGATTCAACTGCAGTTCTCGTTGAATCTGATGATTCAACTGCAGTTCTTGTTTCATCTTATTATTAAACTTCAGTTCTCGTTGAATCTGATGATTCAACTGCAGTTCTCGTTGCATCTGATGATTCAACTGCAGTTCTCGTTGCATCTGATGATTCAACTGCAGTTCTCGTTGCATCTGATGATTCAACTGCAGTTCTCGTTGCATCTGATGATTCAACTGTAGTTCTCGTTGCATCTGATGATTCAACTGCAGTTCTCGTTGAATCTGATGATTCAACTGTAGTTCTCGTTGCATCTGATGATTCAACTGCAGTTCTCGTTGAATCTGATGGTTCAACTGCAGTTCTCGTTGCATCTGATGATTCAACTGCAGTTCTCGTTGAATCTGATGATTCAACTGCAGTTCTCGTTGCATCTGATGATTCAACTGCAGTTCTCGTTGAATCTGATGATTCAACTGCAGTTCTCGTTGAATCTGATGATTCAACTGCAGTTCTCGTTGAATCTGATGATTCAACTGCAGTTCTCGCTGCATCTGATGATTCAACTGCAGTTCTCGTTGCATCTGATGATTCAACTGCAGTTCTCGCTGCATCTGATGATTCAACTGCAGTTCTCGTTGCATCTGATGATTCAACTGCAGTTCTCGTTGCATCTGATGATTCAACTGCAGTTCTTGTTGCATCTGATGGTTCAACTGCAGTTGTCGTTGAATCTGATGATTCAACTGCAGTTCTCGCTGCATCTGATGATTCAACTGCAGTTCTCGTTGCATCTGATGATTCAACTGCAGTTCTCGTTGCATCTGATGATTCAACTACAGTTCTCGTTGCATCTGATGATTCAACTGCAGTTCTTGTTTCATCTTATTATTAAACTGCAGTTCTCGCTGCATCTGATGATTCAACTGCAGTTCTCGTTGCATCTGATGATTCAACTGCAGTTCTCGTTGCATCTGATGATTCAACTGCAGTTCTCGTTGCATCTTATTATTAAACTGCAGTTCTCGTTGCATCTGATGATTCAACTGCAGTTCTCGTTGCATCTGATGATTCAACTGCAGTTCTCGTTGAATCTGATGGTTCAACTGCAGTTCTCGTTGAATCTGATGATTCAACTGCAGTTCTCGTTGCATCTGATGATTCAACTGCAGTTCTCGTTGAATCTGATGATTCAACTGCAGTTCTCGTTGCATCTGATGATTCAACTGCAGTTCTCGTTGCATCTGATGATTCAACTGCAGTTCTCGTTGAATCTGATGGTTCAACTGCAGTTGTCGTTGAATCTGATGATTCAACTGCAGTTCTCGTTGCATCTGATGATTCAACTGCAGTTCTCGTTGAATCTGATGATTCAACTGCAGTTCTCGTTGAATCTGATGATTCAACTGCAGTTCTCGTTGAATCTGATGATTCAACTGTAGTTCTCGTTGCATCTGATGATTCAACTGCAGTTCTCGTTGCATCTGATGATTCAACTGCAGTTCTCGTTGAATCTGATGATTCAACTGCAGTTCTCGTTGAATCTGATGATTCAACTGCAGTTCTCGCTGCATCTGATGATTCAACTGCAGTTCTCGTTGCATCTGATGATTCAACTGCAGTTCTCGTTGCATCTGATGATTCAACTGCAGTTCTTGTTGCATCTTATTATTAAACTGCAGTTCTCGTTGCATCTGATGATTCAACTGCAGTTCTCGTTGCATCTGATGATTCAACTGCAGTTCTCGTTGAATCTGATGGTTCAACTGCAGTTCTCGTTGAATCTGATGGTTCAACTGCAGTTCTCGTTGAATCTGATGATTCAACTGTAGTTCTCGTTGCATCTGATGATTCAACTGCAGTTCTCGTTGCATCTGATGATTCAACTGCAGTTCTCGTTGAATCTGATGATTCAACTGCAGTTCTCGTTGAATCTGATGATTCAACTGCAGTTCTCGTTGCATCTGATGATTCAACTGCAGTTCTCGTTGCATCTGATGATTCAACTGCAGTTGTCGTTGCATCTGATGATTCAACTGCAGTTCTTGTTTCATCTTATTATTAAACTGCAGTTCTCGTTGCATCTGATGATTCAACTGCAGTTCTCGTTGCATCTGATGATTCAACTGCAGTTGTCGTTGCATCTGATGATTCAACTGCAGTTCTCGTTGCATCTGATGATTCAACTGCAGTTCTCGTTGCATCTGATGATTCAACTGCAGTTCTTGTTTCATCTTATTATTAAACTGCAGTTCTCGTTGAATCTGATGATTCAACTGCAGTTCTCGTTGCATCTGATGATTCAACTGCAGTTCTCGTTGAATCTGATGATTCAACTGCAGTTGTCGTTGCATCTGATGATTCAACTGCAGTTGTCGTTGCATCTGATGATTCAACTGCAGTTCTCGTTGAATCTGATGATTCAACTGTAGTTCTCGTTGCATCTGATGATTCAACTGCAGTTCTCGTTGAATCTGATGATTCAACTGTAGTTCTCGTTGAATCTGATGATTCAACTGCAGTTCTCGTTGAATCTGATGATTCAACTGTAGTTCTCGTTGAATCTGATGGTTCAACTGCAGTTCTCGTTGAATCTGATGATTCAACTGCAGTTCTCGTTGCATCTGATGATTCAACTGCAGTTCTCGTTGCATCTGATGATTCAACTGCAGTTCTCGTTGCATCTGATGATTCAACTGTAGTTCTCGTTGCATCTGATGATTCAACTGCAGTTCTCGTTGAATCTGATGGTTCAACTGCAGTTCTCGTTGCATCTGATGATTCAACTGCAGTTCTCGTTGAATCTGATGATTCAACTGCAGTTCTCGTTGCATCTGATGATTCAACTGCAGTTCTCGTTGCATCTGATGATTCAACTGCAGTTCTCGTTGCATCTGATGATTCAACTGCAGTTCTCGTTGAATCTGATGATTCAACTGCAGTTCTCGTTGAATCTGATGATTCAACTGCAGTTCTCGTTGCATCTGATGATTCAACTGCAGTTCTTGTTGAATCTTATTATTAAACTGCAGTTCTCGTTGAATCTTATGATTAAACTGCAGTTCTCGTTGAATCTTATGATTAAACTGCAGTTCTTGTTGAATCTTATTATTAAACTGCAGTTCTCGTTGCATCTGATGATTCAACTGCAGTTCTCGTTGCATCTGATGATTCAACTGCAGTTCTCGTTGCATCTGATGATTCAACTGCAGTTCTCGTTGCATCTGATGATTCAACTGCAGTTCTCGTTGAATCTGATGATTCAACTGCAGTTCTTGTTGCATCTGATGATTCAACTGCAGTTCTCGTTGAATCTGATGATTCAACTGCAGTTCTCGTTGCATCTGATGATTCAACTGCAGTTCTCGTTGAATCTGATGATTCAACTGCAGTTGTCGTTGCATCTGATGATTCAACTGCAGTTGTCGTTGCATCTGATGATTCAACTGCAGTTCTCGTTGAATCTGATGATTCAACTGTAGTTCTCGTTGCATCTGATGATTCAACTGCAGTTCTCGTTGAATCTGATGATTCAACTGTAGTTCTCGTTGAATCTGATGATTCAACTGCAGTTCTCGTTGAATCTGATGATTCAACTGTAGTTCTCGTTGAATCTGATGGTTCAACTGCAGTTCTCGTTGAATCTGATGATTCAACTGCAGTTCTCGTTGAATCTGATGATTCAACTGCAGTTCTTGTTGCATCTGATGATTCAACTGCAGTTCTTGTTTCATCTGATGATTCAACTGCAGTTCTCGTTGAATCTTATTATTAAACTGCAGTTCTCGTTGAATCTGATGATTCAACTGCAGTTCTCGTTGCATCTGATGATTCAACTGCAGTTGTCGTTGCATCTGATGATTCAACTGCAGTTGTCGTTGCATCTGATGATTCAACTGCAGTTCTCGTTGAATCTGATGATTCAACTGCAGTTCTCGTTGAATCTGATGATTCAACTGCAGTTCTCGTTGAATCTGATGATTCAACTGCAGTTCTCGTTGCATCTGATGATTCAACTGCAGTTCTCGTTGCATCTGATGATTCAACTGCAGTTCTCGTTGAATCTGATGATTCAACTGCAGTTCTCGTTGCATCTGATGATTCAACTGCAGTTGTCGTTGCATCTGATGATTCAACTGCAGTTCTCGTTGCATCTGATGATTCAACTGCAGTTCTCGTTGCATCTGATGATTCAACTGCAGTTCTCGTTGCATCTGATGATTCAACTGCAGTTCTTGTTTCATCTGATGATTCAACTGCAGTTCTCGTTGCATCTGATGATTCAACTGCAGTTCTCGTTGAATCTGATGATTCAACTGAAGTTCTCGTTGAATCTGATGATTCAACTGCAGTTCTCGTTGCATCTGATGATTCAACTGCAGTTCTCGTTGAATCTGATGATTCAACTGCAGTTCTCGTTGCATCTGATGATTCAACTGCAGTTCTCGTTGCATCTGATGATTCAACTGCAGTTCTCGTTGCATCTGATTATTCAACTGCAGTTCTTGTTTCATCTTATTATTAAACTGCAGTTCTCGTTGAATCTTATTATTAAACTGCAGTTCTCGTTGAATCTGATGATTCAACTGCAGTTCTCGTTGCATCTGATGATTCAACTGCAGTTCTCGTTGAATCTGATGATTCAACTGCAGTTGTCGTTGAATCTGATGATTCAACTGCAGTTCTCGTTGCATCTGATTATTCAACTGCAGTTCTTGTTTCATCTTATTATTAAACTGCAGTTCTCGTTGAATCTTATTATTAAACTGCAGTTCTCGTTGAATCTGATGATTCAACTGCAGTTCTCGTTGAATCTGATGATTCAACTGCAGTTCTCGTTGAATCTGATGATTCAACTGCAGTTGTCGTTGCATCTGATGATTCAACTGCAGTTCTCGTTGAATCTGATGATTCAACTGCAGTTCTCGTTGCATCTGATGATTCAACTGCAGTTCTCGTTGCATCTGATGATTCAACTGCAGTTCTCGTTGCATCTGATGATTCAACTGCAGTTCTCGTTGAATCTGATGATTCAACTGCAGTTCTTGTTTCATCTTATTATTAAACTGCAGTTCTCGCTGCATCTGATGATTCAACTGCAGTTCTCGTTGCATCTGATGATTCAACTGCAGTTCTCGTTGCATCTGATGATTCAACTGCAGTTCTTGTTTCATCTTATTATTAAACTGCAGTTCTCGCTGCATCTGATGATTCAACTGCAGTTCTCGTTGCATCTGATGATTCAACTGCAGTTCTCGTTGCATCTGATGATTCAACTGCAGTTCTCGTTGCATCTGATGATTCAACTGCAGTTCTTGTTTCATCTTATTATTAAACTGCAGTTCTCGCTGCATCTGATGATTCAACTGCAGTTCTCGTTGCATCTGATGATTCAACTGCAGTTCTCGTTGCATCTGATGATTCAACTGCAGTTCTCGTTGCATCTTATTATTAAACTGCAGTTCTCGTTGCATCTGATGATTCAACTGCAGTTCTCGTTGCATCTGATGATTCAACTGCAGTTCTCGTTGAATCTGATGGTTCAACTGCAGTTCTCGTTGAATCTGATGATTCAACTGCAGTTCTCGTTGAATCTGATGATTCAACTGCAGTTCTCGTTGCATCTGATGATTCAACTGCAGTTGTCGTTGCATCTGATGATTCAACTGCAGTTCTCGTTGCATCTGATGATTCAACTGCAGTTCTCGTTGCATCTGATGATTCAACTGCAGTTCTCGTTGCATCTGATGATTCAACTGCAGTTCTTGTTTCATCTGATGATTCAACTGCAGTTCTCGTTGCATCTGATGATTCAACTGCAGTTCTCGTTGAATCTGATGATTCAACTGAAGTTCTCGTTGAATCTGATGATTCAACTGCAGTTCTCGTTGCATCTGATGATTCAACTGCAGTTCTCGTTGAATCTGATGATTCAACTGCAGTTCTCGTTGCATCTGATGATTCAACTGCAGTTCTCGTTGCATCTGATGATTCAACTGCAGTTCTCGTTGCATCTGATTATTCAACTGCAGTTCTTGTTTCATCTTATTATTAAACTGCAGTTCTCGTTGAATCTTATTATTAAACTGCAGTTCTCGTTGAATCTGATGATTCAACTGCAGTTCTCGTTGCATCTGATGATTCAACTGCAGTTCTCGTTGAATCTGATGATTCAACTGCAGTTGTCGTTGAATCTGATGATTCAACTGCAGTTCTCGTTGCATCTGATTATTCAACTGCAGTTCTTGTTTCATCTTATTATTAAACTGCAGTTCTCGTTGAATCTTATTATTAAACTGCAGTTCTCGTTGAATCTGATGATTCAACTGCAGTTCTCGTTGAATCTGATGATTCAACTGCAGTTCTCGTTGAATCTGATGATTCAACTGCAGTTGTCGTTGCATCTGATGATTCAACTGCAGTTCTCGTTGAATCTGATGATTCAACTGCAGTTCTCGTTGCATCTGATGATTCAACTGCAGTTCTCGTTGCATCTGATGATTCAACTGCAGTTCTCGTTGCATCTGATGATTCAACTGCAGTTCTCGTTGAATCTGATGATTCAACTGCAGTTCTTGTTTCATCTTATTATTAAACTGCAGTTCTCGCTGCATCTGATGATTCAACTGCAGTTCTCGTTGCATCTGATGATTCAACTGCAGTTCTCGTTGCATCTGATGATTCAACTGCAGTTCTTGTTTCATCTTATTATTAAACTGCAGTTCTCGCTGCATCTGATGATTCAACTGCAGTTCTCGTTGCATCTGATGATTCAACTGCAGTTCTCGTTGCATCTGATGATTCAACTGCAGTTCTCGTTGCATCTGATGATTCAACTGCAGTTCTTGTTTCATCTTATTATTAAACTGCAGTTCTCGCTGCATCTGATGATTCAACTGCAGTTCTCGTTGCATCTGATGATTCAACTGCAGTTCTCGTTGCATCTGATGATTCAACTGCAGTTCTCGTTGCATCTTATTATTAAACTGCAGTTCTCGTTGCATCTGATGATTCAACTGCAGTTCTCGTTGCATCTGATGATTCAACTGCAGTTCTCGTTGAATCTGATGGTTCAACTGCAGTTCTCGTTGAATCTGATGATTCAACTGCAGTTCTCGTTGCATCTGATGATTCAACTGCAGTTCTCGTTGAATCTGATGATTCAACTGTAGTTCTCGTTGCATCTGATGATTCAACTGCAGTTCTCGTTGCATCTGATGATTCAACTGCAGTTCTCGTTGAATCTGATGGTTCAACTGCAGTTGTCGTTGAATCTGATGATTCAACTGCAGTTCTCGTTGCATCTGATGATTCAACTGCAGTTCTCGTTGAATCTGATGATTCAACTGCAGTTCTCGTTGAATCTGATGATTCAACTGCAGTTCTCGTTGAATCTGATGGTTCAACTGTAGTTCTCGTTGCATCTGATGATTCAACTGCAGTTCTCGTTGCATCTGATGATTCAACTGCAGTTCTCGTTGCATCTGATGATTCAACTGCAGTTCTCGTTGAATCTGATGATTCAACTGCAGTTCTCGTTGCATCTGATGATTCAACTGCAGTTCTCGTTGAATCTGATGGTTCAACTGCAGTTGTCGTTGAATCTGATGATTCAACTGCAGTTCTCGTTGCATCTGATGATTCAACTGCAGTTCTCGTTGAATCTGATGATTCAACTGCAGTTCTCGTTGAATCTGATGATTCAACTGCAGTTCTCGTTGAATCTGATGATTCAACTGTAGTTCTCGTTGCATCTGATGATTCAACTGCAGTTCTCGTTGCATCTGATGATTCAACTGCAGTTCTCGTTGAATCTGATGATTCAACTGCAGTTCTCGTTGAATCTGATGATTCAACTGCAGTTCTCGCTGCATCTGATGATTCAACTGCAGTTCTCGTTGCATCTGATGATTCAACTGCAGTTCTCGTTGCATCTGATGATTCAACTGCAGTTCTTGTTGCATCTTATTATTAAACTGCAGTTCTCGTTGCATCTGATGATTCAACTGCAGTTCTCGTTGCATCTGATGATTCAACTGCAGTTCTCGTTGAATCTGATGGTTCAACTGCAGTTCTCGTTGAATCTGATGGTTCAACTGCAGTTCTCGTTGAATCTGATGATTCAACTGTAGTTCTCGTTGCATCTGATGATTCAACTGCAGTTCTCGTTGCATCTGATGATTCAACTGCAGTTCTCGTTGAATCTGATGATTCAACTGCAGTTCTCGTTGAATCTGATGATTCAACTGCAGTTCTCGTTGCATCTGATGATTCAACTGCAGTTCTCGTTGCATCTGATGATTCAACTGCAGTTGTCGTTGCATCTGATGATTCAACTGCAGTTCTTGTTTCATCTTATTATTAAACTGCAGTTCTCGTTGCATCTGATGATTCAACTGCAGTTGTCGTTGCATCTGATGATTCAACTGCAGTTCTCGTTGCATCTGATGATTCAACTGCAGTTCTCGTTGCATCTGATGATTCAACTGCAGTTCTTGTTTCATCTTATTATTAAACTGCAGTTCTCGTTGAATCTGATGATTCAACTGCAGTTCTCGTTGCATCTGATGATTCAACTGCAGTTCTCGTTGAATCTGATGATTCAACTGCAGTTGTCGTTGCATCTGATGATTCAACTGCAGTTGTCGTTGCATCTGATGATTCAACTGCAGTTCTCGTTGAATCTGATGATTCAACTGTAGTTCTCGTTGCATCTGATGATTCAACTGCAGTTCTCGTTGAATCTGATGATTCAACTGTAGTTCTCGTTGAATCTGATGATTCAACTGCAGTTCTCGTTGAATCTGATGATTCAACTGTAGTTCTCGTTGAATCTGATGGTTCAACTGCAGTTCTCGTTGAATCTGATGATTCAACTGCAGTTCTCGTTGAATCTGATGATTCAACTGCAGTTCTTGTTGCATCTGATGATTCAACTGCAGTTCTCGTTGAATCTGATGATTCAACTGTAGTTCTCGTTGCATCTGATGATTCAACTGCAGTTCTCGTTGAATCTGATGATTCAACTGTAGTTCTCGTTGCATCTGATGATTCAACTGCAGTTCTCGTTGAATCTGATGGTTCAACTGCAGTTCTCGTTGCATCTGATGATTCAACTGCAGTTCTCGTTGAATCTGATGATTCAACTGCAGTTCTCGTTGCATCTGATGATTCAACTGCAGTTCTCGTTGCATCTGATGATTCAACTGCAGTTCTCGTTGAATCTGATGATTCAACTGCAGTTCTCGTTGCATCTGATGATTCAACTGCAGTTCTTGTTGAATCTTATTATTAAACTGCAGTTCTCGTTGAATCTTATGATTAAACTGCAGTTCTCGTTGAATCTTATGATTAAACTGCAGTTCTTGTTGAATCTTATTATTAAACTGCAGTTCTCGTTGCATCTGATGATTCAACTGCAGTTCTCGTTGCATCTGATGATTCAACTGCAGTTCTCGTTGCATCTGATGATTCAACTGCAGTTCTCGTTGCATCTGATGATTCAACTGCAGTTCTCGTTGAATCTGATGATTCAACTGCAGTTCTTGTTGCATCTGATGATTCAACTGCAGTTCTCGTTGAATCTGATGATTCAACTGCAGTTCTCGTTGCATCTGATGATTCAACTGCAGTTCTCGTTGAATCTGATGATTCAACTGCAGTTGTCGTTGCATCTGATGATTCAACTGCAGTTGTCGTTGCATCTGATGATTCAACTGCAGTTCTCGTTGAATCTGATGATTCAACTGTAGTTCTCGTTGCATCTGATGATTCAACTGCAGTTCTCGTTGAATCTGATGATTCAACTGTAGTTCTCGTTGAATCTGATGATTCAACTGCAGTTCTCGTTGAATCTGATGATTCAACTGTAGTTCTCGTTGAATCTGATGGTTCAACTGCAGTTCTCGTTGAATCTGATGATTCAACTGCAGTTCTCGTTGAATCTGATGATTCAACTGCAGTTCTTGTTGCATCTGATGATTCAACTGCAGTTCTTGTTTCATCTGATGATTCAACTGCAGTTCTCGTTGAATCTTATTATTAAACTGCAGTTCTCGTTGCATCTGATGATTCAACTGCAGTTCTCGTTGCATCTGATGATTCAACTGCAGTTGTCGTTGCATCTGATGATTCAACTGCAGTTGTCGTTGCATCTGATGATTCAACTGCAGTTCTCGTTGAATCTGATGATTCAACTGTAGTTCTCGTTGCATCTGATGATTCAACTGCAGTTCTCGTTGAATCTGATGATTCAACTGTAGTTCTCGTTGAATCTGATGATTCAACTGCAGTTCTCGTTGAATCTGATGATTCAACTGTAGTTCTCGTTGAATCTGATGGTTCAACTGCAGTTCTCGTTGCATCTGATGATTCAACTGCAGTTCTTGTTGCATCTGATGATTCAACTGCAGTTCTCGTTGAATCTGATGATTCAACTGTAGTTCTCGTTGCATCTGATGATTCAACTGCAGTTCTCGTTGAATCTGATGATTCAACTGTAGTTCTCGTTGCATCTGATGATTCAACTGCAGTTCTCGTTGAATCTGATGGTTCAACTGCAGTTCTCGTTGCATCTGATGATTCAACTGCAGTTCTCGTTGCATCTGATGATTCAACTGCAGTTCTCGTTGCATCTGATGATTCAACTGTAGTTCTCTTTGCATCTGATGATTCAACTGCAGTTCTCGTTGAATCTGATGATTCAACTGTAGTTCTCGTTGCATCTGATGATTCAACTGCAGTTCTCGTTGAATCTGATGGTTCAACTGCAGTTCTCGTTGCATCTGATGATTCAACTGCAGTTCTCGTTGAATCTGATGATTCAACTGCAGTTCTCGTTGAATCTGATGATTCAACTGCAGTTCTCGTTGAATCTGATGATTCAACTGCAGTTCTCGTTGAATCTGATGATTCAACTGCAGTTCTCGTTGAATCTGATGATTCAACTGCAGTTCTCGCTGCATCTGATGATTCAACTGCAGTTCTCGTTGCATCTGATGATTCAACTGCAGTTCTCGTTGCATCTGATGATTCAACTGCAGTTCTTGTTGCATCTGATGGTTCAACTGCAGTTGTCGTTGAATCTGATGATTCAACTGCAGTTCTCGCTGCATCTGATGATTCAACTGCAGTTCTCGTTGCATCTGATGATTCAACTGCAGTTCTCGTTGCATCTGATGATTCAACTACAGTTCTCGTTGCATCTGATGATTCAACTGCAGTTCTTGTTTCATCTTATTATTAAACTGCAGTTCTCGCTGCATCTGATGATTCAACTGCAGTTCTCGTTGCATCTGATGATTCAACTGCAGTTCTCGTTGCATCTGATGATTCAACTGCAGTTCTCGTTGCATCTTATTATTAAACTGCAGTTCTCGTTGCATCTGATGATTCAACTGCAGTTCTCGTTGCATCTGATGATTCAACTGCAGTTCTCGTTGAATCTGATGGTTCAACTGCAGTTCTCGTTGAATCTGATGATTCAACTGCAGTTCTCGTTGCATCTGATGATTCAACTGCAGTTCTCGTTGAATCTGATGATTCAACTGCAGTTCTCGTTGCATCTGATGATTCAACTGCAGTTCTCGTTGCATCTGATGATTCAACTGCAGTTCTCGTTGAATCTGATGGTTCAACTGCAGTTGTCGTTGAATCTGATGATTCAACTGCAGTTCTCGTTGCATCTGATGATTCAACTGCAGTTCTCGTTGAATCTGATGATTCAACTGCAGTTCTCGTTGAATCTGATGATTCAACTGCAGTTCTCGTTGAATCTGATGATTCAACTGTAGTTCTCGTTGCATCTGATGATTCAACTGCAGTTCTCGTTGCATCTGATGATTCAACTGCAGTTCTCGTTGAATCTGATGATTCAACTGCAGTTCTCGTTGAATCTGATGATTCAACTGCAGTTCTCGCTGCATCTGATGATTCAACTGCAGTTCTCGTTGCATCTGATGATTCAACTGCAGTTCTCGTTGCATCTGATGATTCAACTGCAGTTCTTGTTGCATCTTATTATTTAACTGCAGTTCTCGTTGCATCTGATGATTCAACTGCAGTTCTCGTTGCATCTGATGATTCAACTGCAGTTCTCGTTGAATCTGATGGTTCAACTGCAGTTCTCGTTGAATCTGATGGTTCAACTGCAGTTCTCGTTGAATCTGATGATTCAACTGCAGTTCTCGTTGCATCTGATGATTCAACTGCAGTTGTCGTTGCATCTGATGATTCAACTGCAGTTCTCGTTGAATCTGATGATTCAACTGCAGTTGTCGTTGAATCTGATGATTCAACTGCAGTTCTCGTTGCATCTGATTATTCAACTGCAGTTCTTGTTTCATCTTATTATTAAACTGCAGTTCTCGTTGAATCTTATTATTAAACTGCAGTTCTCGTTGAATCTGATGATTCAACTGCAGTTCTCGTTGCATCTGATGATTCAACTGCAGTTCTCGTTGAATCTGATGATTCAACTGCAGTTCTCGTTGAATCTGATGATTCAACTGCAGTTGTCGTTGCATCTGATGATTCAACTGCAGTTCTCGTTGAATCTGATGATTCAACTGCAGTTCTCGTTGCATCTGATGATTCAACTGCAGTTCTCGTTGCATCTGATGATTCAACTGCAGTTCTCGTTGCATCTGATTATTCAACTGCAGTTCTTGTTTCATCTTATTATTAAACTGCAGTTCTCGTTGAATCTTATTATTAAACTGCAGTTCTCGTTGAATCTGATGATTCAACTGCAGTTCTCGTTGCATCTGATGATTCAACTGCAGTTCTCGTTGAATCTGATGATTCAACTGCAGTTCTCGTTGAATCTGATGATTCAACTGCAGTTGTCGTTGCATCTGATGATTCAACTGCAGTTCTCGTTGAATCTGATGATTCAACTGCAGTTCTCGTTGCATCTGATGATTCAACTGCAGTTCTCGTTGCATCTGATGATTCAACTGCAGTTCTCGTTGCATCTGATGATTCAACTGCAGTTCTCGTTGAATCTGATGATTCAACTGCAGTTCTTGTTTCATCTTATTATTAAACTGCAGTTCTCGCTGCATCTGATGATTCAACTGCAGTTCTCGTTGCATCTGATGATTCAACTGCAGTTCTCGTTGCATCTGATGATTCAACTGCAGTTCTTGTTTCATCTTATTATTAAACTGCAGTTCTCGCTGCATCTGATGATTCAACTGCAGTTCTCGTTGCATCTGATGATTCAACTGCAGTTCTCGTTGCATCTGATGATTCAACTACAGTTCTCGTTGCATCTGATGATTCAACTGCAGTTCTTGTTTCATCTTATTATTAAACTGCAGTTCTCGCTGCATCTGATGATTCAACTGCAGTTCTCGTTGCATCTGATGATTCAACTGCAGTTCTCGTTGCATCTGATGATTCAACTGCAGTTCTCGTTGCATCTTATTATTAAACTGCAGTTCTCGTTGCATCTGATGATTCAACTGCAGTTCTCGTTGCATCTGATGATTCAACTGCAGTTCTCGTTGAATCTGATGGTTCAACTGCAGTTCTCGTTGAATCTGATGATTCAACTGCAGTTCTCGTTGCATCTGATGATTCAACTGCAGTTCTCGTTGAATCTGATGATTCAACTGCAGTTCTCGTTGCATCTGATGATTCAACTGCAGTTCTCGTTGCATCTGATGATTCAACTGCAGTTCTCGTTGAATCTGATGGTTCAACTGCAGTTGTCGTTGAATCTGATGATTCAACTGCAGTTCTCGTTGCATCTGATGATTCAACTGCAGTTCTCGTTGAATCTGATGATTCAACTGCAGTTCTCGTTGAATCTGATGATTCAACTGCAGTTCTCGTTGAATCTGATGATTCAACTGTAGTTCTCGTTGCATCTGATGATTCAACTGCAGTTCTCGTTGCATCTGATGATTCAACTGCAGTTCTCGTTGAATCTGATGATTCAACTGCAGTTCTCGTTGAATCTGATGATTCAACTGCAGTTCTCGCTGCATCTGATGATTCAACTGCAGTTCTCGTTGCATCTGATGATTCAACTGCAGTTCTCGTTGCATCTGATGATTCAACTGCAGTTCTTGTTGCATCTTATTATTAAACTGCAGTTCTCGTTGCATCTGATGATTCAACTGCAGTTCTCGTTGCATCTGATGATTCAACTGCAGTTCTCGTTGAATCTGATGGTTCAACTGCAGTTCTCGTTGAATCTGATGGTTCAACTGCAGTTCTCGTTGAATCTGATGATTCAACTGTAGTTCTCGTTGCATCTGATGATTCAACTGCAGTTCTCGTTGCATCTGATGATTCAACTGCAGTTCTCGTTGAATCTGATGATTCAACTGCAGTTCTCGTTGAATCTGATGATTCAACTGCAGTTGTCGTTGCATCTGATGATTCAACTGCAGTTCTCGTTGCATCTGATGATTCAACTGCAGTTGTCGTTGCATCTGATGATTCAACTGCAGTTCTTGTTTCATCTTATTATTAAACTGCAGTTCTCGTTGCATCTGATGATTCAACTGCAGTTGTCGTTGCATCTGATGATTCAACTGCAGTTCTCGTTGCATCTGATGATTCAACTGCAGTTCTCGTTGCATCTGATGATTCAACTGCAGTTCTTGTTTCATCTTATTATTAAACTGCAGTTCTCGTTGAATCTGATGATTCAACTGCAGTTCTCGTTGCATCTGATGATTCAACTGCAGTTCTCGTTGAATCTGATGATTCAACTGCAGTTGTCGTTGCATCTGATGATTCAACTGCAGTTGTCGTTGCATCTGATGATTCAACTGCAGTTCTCGTTGAATCTGATGATTCAACTGTAGTTCTCGTTGCATCTGATGATTCAACTGCAGTTCTCGTTGAATCTGATGATTCAACTGTAGTTCTCGTTGAATCTGATGATTCAACTGCAGTTCTCGTTGAATCTGATGATTCAACTGTAGTTCTCGTTGAATCTGATGGTTCAACTGCAGTTCTCGTTGAATCTGATGATTCAACTGCAGTTCTCGTTGAATCTGATGATTCAACTGCAGTTCTTGTTGCATCTGATGATTCAACTGCAGTTCTCGTTGAATCTGATGATTCAACTGTAGTTCTCGTTGCATCTGATGATTCAACTGCAGTTCTCGTTGAATCTGATGATTCAACTGTAGTTCTCGTTGCATCTGATGATTCAACTGCAGTTCTCGTTGAATCTGATGGTTCAACTGCAGTTCTCGTTGCATCTGATGATTCAACTGCAGTTCTCGTTGAATCTGATGATTCAACTGCAGTTCTCGTTGCATCTGATGATTCAACTGCAGTTCTCGTTGCATCTGATGATTCAACTGCAGTTCTCGTTGAATCTGATGATTCAACTGCAGTTCTCGTTGCATCTGATGATTCAACTGCAGTTCTTGTTGCATCTTATTATTAAACTGCAGTTCTCGTTGAATCTTATGATTAAACTGCAGTTCTCGTTGAATCTTATGATTAAACTGCAGTTCTTGTTGAATCTTATTATTAAACTGCAGTTCTCGTTGCATCTGATGATTCAACTGCAGTTCTCGTTGCATCTGATGATTCAACTGCAGTTCTCGTTGCATCTGATGATTCAACTGCAGTTCTCGTTGCATCTGATGATTCAACTGCAGTTCTCGTTGAATCTGATGATTCAACTGCAGTTCTTGTTGCATCTGATGATTCAACTGCAGTTCTCGTTGAATCTGATGATTCAACTGCAGTTCTCGTTGCATCTGATGATTCAACTGCAGTTCTCGTTGAATCTGATGATTCAACTGCAGTTGTCGTTGCATCTGATGATTCAACTGCAGTTGTCGTTGCATCTGATGATTCAACTGCAGTTCTCGTTGAATCTGATGATTCAACTGTAGTTCTCGTTGCATCTGATGATTCAACTGCAGTTCTCGTTGAATCTGATGATTCAACTGTAGTTCTCGTTGAATCTGATGATTCAACTGCAGTTCTCGTTGAATCTGATGATTCAACTGTAGTTCTCGTTGAATCTGATGGTTCAACTGCAGTTCTCGTTGAATCTGATGATTCAACTGCAGTTCTCGTTGAATCTGATGATTCAACTGCAGTTCTTGTTGCATCTGATGATTCAACTGCAGTTCTTGTTTCATCTGATGATTCAACTGCAGTTCTCGTTGAATCTTATTATTAAACTGCAGTTCTCGTTGCATCTGATGATTCAACTGCAGTTCTCGTTGCATCTGATGATTCAACTGCAGTTGTCGTTGCATCTGATGATTCAACTGCAGTTGTCGTTGCATCTGATGATTCAACTGCAGTTCTCGTTGAATCTGATGATTCAACTGTAGTTCTCGTTGCATCTGATGATTCAACTGCAGTTCTCGTTGAATCTGATGATTCAACTGTAGTTCTCGTTGAATCTGATGATTCAACTGCAGTTCTCGTTGAATCTGATGATTCAACTGTAGTTCTCGTTGAATCTGATGGTTCAACTGCAGTTCTCGTTGAATCTGATGATTCAACTGCAGTTGTCGTTGCATCTGATGATTCAACTGCAGTTCTTGTTGCATCTGATGATTCAACTGCAGTTCTCGTTGAATCTGATGATTCAACTGTAGTTCTCGTTGCATCTGATGATTCAACTGCAGTTCTCGTTGAATCTGATGATTCAACTGTAGTTCTCGTTGCATCTGATGATTCAACTGCAGTTCTCGTTGAATCTGATGGTTCAACTGCAGTTCTCGTTGCATCTGATGATTCAACTGCAGTTCTCGTTGCATCTGATGATTCAACTGCAGTTCTCGTTGCATCTGATGATTCAACTGTAGTTCTCGTTGCATCTGATGATTCAACTGCAGTTCTCGTTGAATCTGATGATTCAACTGTAGTTCTCGTTGCATCTGATGATTCAACTGCAGTTCTCGTTGAATCTGATGGTTCAACTGCAGTTCTCGTTGCATCTGATGATTCAACTGCAGTTCTCGTTGAATCTGATGATTCAACTGCAGTTCTCGTTGAATCTGATGATTCAACTGCAGTTCTCGTTGAATCTGATGATTCAACTGCAGTTCTCGTTGAATCTGATGATTCAACTGCAGTTCTCGTTGAATCTGATGATTCAACTGCAGTTCTCGCTGCATCTGATGATTCAACTGCAGTTCTCGTTGCATCTGATGATTCAACTGCAGTTCTCGTTGCATCTGATGATTCAACTGCAGTTCTTGTTGCATCTGATGGTTCAACTGCAGTTGTCGTTGAATCTGATGATTCAACTGCAGTTCTCGCTGCATCTGATGATTCAACTGCAGTTCTCGTTGCATCTGATGATTCAACTGCAGTTCTCGTTGCATCTGATGATTCAACTACAGTTCTCGTTGCATCTGATGATTCAACTGCAGTTCTTGTTTCATCTTATTATTAAACTGCAGTTCTCGCTGCATCTGATGATTCAACTGCAGTTCTCGTTGCATCTGATGATTCAACTGCAGTTCTCGTTGCATCTGATGATTCAACTGCAGTTCTCGTTGCATCTTATTATTAAACTGCAGTTCTCGTTGCATCTGATGATTCAACTGCAGTTCTCGTTGCATCTGATGATTCAACTGCAGTTCTCGTTGAATCTGATGGTTCAACTGCAGTTCTCGTTGAATCTGATGATTCAACTGCAGTTCTCGTTGCATCTGATGATTCAACTGCAGTTCTCGTTGAATCTGATGATTCAACTGCAGTTCTCGTTGCATCTGATGATTCAACTGCAGTTCTCGTTGCATCTGATGATTCAACTGCAGTTCTCGTTGAATCTGATGGTTCAACTGCAGTTGTCGTTGAATCTGATGATTCAACTGCAGTTCTCGTTGCATCTGATGATTCAACTGCAGTTCTCGTTGAATCTGATGATTCAACTGCAGTTCTCGTTGAATCTGATGATTCAACTGCAGTTCTCGTTGAATCTGATGATTCAACTGCAGTTCTCGTTGCATCTGATGATTCAACTGCAGTTCTCGTTGCATCTGATGATTCAACTGCAGTTCTCGTTGAATCTGATGATTCAACTGCAGTTCTCGTTGAATCTGATGATTCAACTGCAGTTCTCGCTGCATCTGATGATTCAACTGCAGTTCTCGTTGCATCTGATGATTCAACTGCAGTTCTCGTTGCATCTGATGATTCAACTGCAGTTCTCGTTGCATCTGATGATTCAACTGCAGTTCTCGTTGAATCTGATGGTTCAACTGCAGTTCTCGTTGAATCTGATGGTTCAACTGCAGTTCTCGTTGAATCTGATGATTCAACTGTAGTTCTCGTTGCATCTGATGATTCAACTGCAGTTGTCGTTGCATCTGATGATTCAACTGCAGTTGTCGTTGCATCTGATGATTCAACTGCAGTTGTCGTTGCATCTGATGATTCAACTGCAGTTCTCGTTGCATCTGATGATTCAACTGCAGTTCTCGTTGAATCTGATGATTCAACTGTAGTTCTCGTTGCATCTGATGATTCAACTGCAGTTCTCGTTGCATCTGATGATTCAACTGTAGTTCTCGTTGCATCTTATTATTTAACTGCAGTTCTCGTTGCATCTGATGATTCAACTGCAGTTCTCGTTGAATCTGATGATTCAACTGCAGTTGTCGTTGCATCTGATGATTCAACTGCAGTTGTCGTTGCATCTGATGATTCAACTGCAGTTCTCGTTGAATCTGATGATTCAACTGTAGTTCTCGTTGCATCTGATGATTCAACTGCAGTTCTCGTTGCATCTGATGATTCAACTGCAGTTCTCGTTGAATCTGATGATTCAACTGCAGTTCTCGTTGCATCTGATGATTCAACTGTAGTTCTCGTTGCATCTTATTATTTAACTGCAGTTCTCGTTGCATCTGATGATTCAACTGCAGTTCTCGTTGAATCTGATGATTCAACTGCAGTTGTCGTTGCATCTGATGATTCAACTGCAGTTGTCGTTGCATCTGATGATTCAACTGCAGTTCTCGTTGAATCTGATGATTCAACTGTAGTTCTCGTTGCATCTGATGATTCAACTGCAGTTCTTGTTGCATCTGATGATTCAACTGCAGTTCTCGTTGAATCTGATGATTCAACTGTAGTTCTCGTTGCATCTGATGATTCAACTGCAGTTCTTGTTGCATCTGATGATTCAACTGCAGTTCTCGTTGAATCTGATGATTCAACTGCAGTTCTCGCTGCATCTGATGATTCAACTGCAGTTCTTGTTGCATCTGATGATTCAACTGCAGTTCTCGTTGAATCTGATGATTCAACTGCAGTTCTTGTTGCATCTGATGATTCAACTGCAGTTCTCGTTGAATCTGATGATTCAACTGTAGTTCTCGTTGCATCTGATGATTCAACTGCAGTTCTTGTTGCATCTGATGATTCAACTGCAGTTCTCGTTGCATCTGATGATTCAACTGCAGTTCTCGTTGAATCTGATGATTCAACTGTAGTTCTCGTTGCATCTGATGATTCAACTGCAGTTCTTGTTGCATCTGATGATTCAACTGCAGTTCTCGTTGAATCTGATGATTCAACTGCAGTTCTCGCTGCATCTGATGATTCAACTGCAGTTCTCGTTGCATCTGATGATTCAACTGCAGTTCTCGTTGCATCTGATGATTCAACTGCAGTTCTTGTTGCATCTTATTATTTAACTGCAGTTCTCGTTGCATCTGATGATTCAACTGCAGTTCTCGTTGCATCTGATGATTCAACTGCAGTTCTCGTTGAATCTGATGGTTCAACTGCAGTTCTCGTTGAATCTGATGGTTCAACTGCAGTTCTCGTTGAATCTGATGATTCAACTGTAGTTCTCGTTGCATCTGATGATTCAACTGCAGTTGTCGTTGCATCTGATGATTCAACTGCAGTTGTCGTTGCATCTGATGATTCAACTGCAGTTGTCGTTGCATCTGATGATTCAACTGCAGTTCTCGTTGCATCTGATGATTCAACTGCAGTTCTCGTTGAATCTGATGATTCAACTGTAGTTCTCGTTGCATCTGATGATTCAACTGCAGTTCTCGTTGCATCTGATGATTCAACTGTAGTTCTCGTTGCATCTTATTATTTAACTGCAGTTCTCGTTGCATCTGATGATTCAACTGCAGTTCTCGTTGAATCTGATGATTCAACTGCAGTTGTCGTTGCATCTGATGATTCAACTGCAGTTGTCGTTGCATCTGATGATTCAACTGCAGTTCTCGTTGAATCTGATGATTCAACTGTAGTTCTCGTTGCATCTGATGATTCAACTGCAGTTCTCGTTGCATCTGATGATTCAACTGCAGTTCTCGTTGAATCTGATGATTCAACTGCAGTTCTCGTTGCATCTGATGA
>JAPFFF010000330.1:0-26040 GCA_039105265.1 Tritrichomonas musculus | reverse complement strand
ACAATTGTATCATAATTATTACAGCTTTGAATTAATGGAATAATTCTGCATAAATAACTTTCTAATAAATTGCCAAACTGATTAATTAATTGTTTTAGCAAATCAATAGATTCATATTCCCAAAGATCTATAAATATATCAACGAATTTATCTACGTAAGGTGCTAATATTTTATTATTAACACCGAGCATTAATTCGAAAATATTCACGAAAAACTTCTTATCTGTTTTATCTGCTTTTTTAAACAATTTCATGAAATAATTAAAGCAAGAAGAAAAATGATTTTTGAAAAACTTTTTCTCATCGAAGAAAGTTTTTCTAGCATTAGTTTTATATTGCAATGGCATTGATCCAAGCAAATCGGCCAATGTTTCAAGAGAGTTCAAATGAAAATAAGATAATGATTGATTATCGAGAATTTGAAAAAGCGCGTTGCTACAAATTAAGTAATACATGGTGTTGTATTGCTCGTCTGAATTATCCATCATGATTTCCTGTAAATTGATGTCGAATTGTTCCTTTTCGTTTGCATCGCTGTATATTGGCAGCGGCTTTTCGTATGGCAATTGTGCTCCAATGAATCCAAGAATTCTAAAGATGTGTTGATGATTATTCGAAGAAATAAAACGTGATCCCGTATTTAAAACTTTTGTGTATAATTCTTTGATATTTCTTTGGATTTTCTCATTTTGAAGTATTTCTTCTAAGCCAATTGTATACAGAACTTTTTCTAATAAGCTTAAAATGTGCTCCGTTTCGGCTCGGTCAACTCCGTTTGGAAGCTTGTAAAAGCAGAACTTTATGATGTCTTCAAAATATGGCTTGATTGTGTTTGGATCGTTTTTAAGGATGACTTCGAATGATTTTATGAATGAACAAAATATTTTAGAATAAAACTTCAATTTATGCAATGCAGATTGTGTTGTGTCTAATGTTAGATTTGTCAAATTTTTATAACATTTGAGATCATTTGAAACTAAATTCATAAAGTCCATTGAATAATTGTAAAACGGCTCAAAATATTTCAAATAGAATTGCGGAAATGAGTCAAATATGTATGGAAGCATTTCAGATATTTTCAAAAGTTTAAACGGTAAAAAATTGCTATAATCATTATTCAAATATGCATCGGAATCATTTTTAGAAAACGATGTGAAGAAATCTAAATAGTAAGGAAGAATGACATCGCTGAAATCTAATTGATTCGACTGAAACGTTGAAAGTTTACTTACGAACTTTATCGTTTCAATTTGAATGTTGTGAAAAGAAAAACAAAGAAGAAGATTCCTCAAAATATTGGCAAAAATTGGATCATTGAATTTTTCTTTGAGTTCAGAAAAATCATTCAAATTTTCTTTTGATAAATGGTCATTAAAGCATCGAATAATTGAGATTTTGACTTTTTCAGAAGGATCGGAAGATAAACTATTTATCAGATGATTCAAATGATTTCCAGAAAACAGTTTGTTTGGCGAAATTTTGACCGCAATCAATGGAATGACAGAACGAATATTTTCATTTGTATCATAGGCCAAATCGAAAATTCTATTTTCGATTTTATCATCAATAAAATCCAAAATTTGTTCTTTTGGTAAACCATTTAAAAAGTTCAGTGTTTTTATTATATTCAAATTTGAATGATCAAGTGAATTTAGCAGAGAACTCTTAAATGTTTTCGAGTCGTTTTGAATCATTAATTTAATGACTTCGAAGCAATCGTAATGAATTTCTTGCTGGTTCAAACAAGTGATCAATTCATGGTCAATTTTCAATGATTTATTAAATTGGCACCAGTTATTTAGCATCTTAAAAACAATTCTAATTATCAACTTTTTCAAAGGAAACTTTTTCAGACAATTCAGAATAATTTGAATTATTTTTTCATTATAATCTAAATTCAGTAATTTTTTATTGATTAACAAATTAACGTTTTGAAGTTGACTACAAATAACATTGTCATTGCAATCATATTGAATTGTCAAAATTTTTTGGATGATTTCGTTATTTACTTGATTTGTAATAATTGATTGTAAAAGAAAGTCTCTGTTTTTTAAGATTTCAATTTCAATATCAGAGCTTTTGATTTTTATTAAGCATTGGCGAATTAAATCGATGTTATCTAATAAAAATGATTTTTGGCATTTTTCTAAAATAACCGCCAAGGTTGCCAACTTTTTAATTCCGGATTCCCATTTCAAAATTCCAGAAATTTCTTTTGACTGATTTGGTATAATTTTAACTTTTTCAAAGAATTTCCTTAATAGTTCAATTGCATAATTGGCGAAATATCTTTTGTTTTCGAGAAAAGTATCCGTATTTTGATTCAAATAGTTGACTATATCATAATTTAAATCTAAAATAAAGTCATACTTTTTAATGGTTTTAAACAAATGATAAAAAATATTTTTGGAAAAATTAAAAGCAAAATTGGGAGCGTATTGGATTAAAAAGTCGATATAAATTAATGTATTTTGAACAGGTTGAGGACCGTTTTCTAAAATTAAAAAATTTTGGTGAAAATGATGAATAAATTTTTCCCATTTAACGCTTATTTGATTTTTAATCTGTTTTACAACATATTTAATAAAAAAGCGTATTTTTGGGATTGATTTCGGAAATTTTTGTTCGTTAATTAAAGAAAAGTATTGTTGACATAAATTTTGATTTATTATTGAGTATTTTGATAAGGTTTTAGCACCAATCAATATTCGCATACAGTTTTCATCATTATTTTCATCATTATTTTTTTCTGATTCTTCAATAATTTGATTAATTGAATTAATTAAATTTGATTCCTCGGCTTGAATAAAAGTTTCATTGGATTCACATAATTTCTTAAATGTATCTTGTCTGAATTTTTTGTATTGTGCATTAATTTCGTTAAAATCATTTGGAATTGGAATTAACGAAATCATTCTTTTTAAATAACTTTTTTCTCATAAAAAGTTATTGACATTTGTTTTGTTATTTGTTTTTATTCAAAAAGTGGTTTTATTGAAATAATTTCATTGAAATAATTTTTTAATAATTAATATAGTTGGTGGACATAATTATGTTTTTAGGACATAATCATGTTTGCTCAACTTTTTGAATGGTACACAAAAATAAAACACATTTTTCTCAATACATTTTAAAGATAATTTGATAATATTATATACTTTATTAATGCATTTTATGTACATCATTATTTAATTAAATGAGCTATTATATTTTTGATTTATATGAAATTTTGCCATTAATGTAAAAAAAAGTCAAAATGCTTATTTTATTCTCAATAATTGAAACTTGGGATTTAATAATAATACCATTAATTCATAATCAGTAATGATATAATTTTGTCAGATAATTGATATCTAAAAACTTTCATATAAGAAAATTTTGATGCACAAAATAAAGTTAAAAATCATATCACTTTTTTGTTTTTTTCCAATAAAAAATAAAAACTTTTAAATTTTTATTTAAATATTTGATATAATGCATATAGTATAATGATATTGAAAGAATAAAATTGGCGGTTCTACTCAAGATCTATTACCTTAATGAAAAAGAGTAACTTCTGAAATAACTTAAAAAGACTTTCAATTTTAGACATTGAGAAATTATTTTCATTATTTTAATAGTTCTTCTATACTTACCTAATATTTATTGATTAATTGCTATTTTTAATGCTATTATAATAGAAAAAATAAAAAAGTGAAATTTGTATATTTCTTAGAAAAACCTGAAATCTTGATGGGCAAAAATGATTTTTAGAGGATTAATAATATATTTCATTGTATGTATTATCAAACAATGTAATTCTGAAATCATATCAATTATGCATGAGTGATTTATGAATGATTTTGAATGAAAAAAAGAAAAATGAAATTTTTCCAAGATTGATTCTTTTTCAACCATATTATTTTATTTAATATATTATATGCATCATATAGATGATTAATACTGCATCTAATTTGAAATAAAATAAACTCATTTTTCAAAATTAGTAATTATGTATGAATGATTTTTGTCATATTTTGAAAACACTTTTTCTCTTTTTATAATTATTATTTCATTAAATTTTTTTCTAAAATATAATATATACATTATATTCTAAAATAATAACTATGTTAGAGCAAATTAAAACAACCTTTTTTTTATGGTAAAAGCATGAAATGTGATATGAAATGAGTTTTTTGAGTAGTGAAATGAAAATGAAACCATTTTTTCTAATTATCTATTTTATTTCAATAAATAATAATGATACATTTTAATTATAGATGAAAAGTAAATTATAATTTTTTTCAAATAATAAAAAAATATTCAGAAATTAAAAATTCGATATCATATTTATGATCAAATTTCGTTTGATAAAAGTGAATGAAAATCGGGGAATAGAATGTATCCAATATGATATTAATTGTTCTACAATTGTTTTTTTAAAAGTCCAATTTGAATATATAGAAATGATGTGAAAACATAATTATGTCTCCAAAACAGAATTATGTCCACCAACTATATATATATATCAGGGTTGTGTAGCGGTTATTTTCTGTTAATCATATTTTTGGATTAATTGAATTCTTAATCGTGCAGGTGAATTTTTGAGAAGATTTTAGTAAATGAGTCGTTAGAGTAAATAATTTTTTACATAACATATCTCCAAACCTAAAAAAAAATTCAACAAAAAAAATAAAAATATAACATATATTAAAAAGTATATATTTTTAAAAAGTGAAAAATTTTATTTAGAGTTTTTCAAAAATAAATTCAATAATATGAAGAATAAAATTAAAATCAATTCATTGTGATATCAAGAGTTTTTGGAACATCAACTCTTTCTCTATGTTCAAAATCGTCCCAATCTGGATTTATTGAATATATTTGTTGAACATTTGGACTTCTGAGGACATATTTAGAGTTATTGGTTCCTTTAAATACGAAGCCACCTCCTAATTCAATAATTAATTCTTGACTATATCTTGATGTTTTCCTTCTCTTGTCCCAAAATGTATACCAATACCATCTTATTCGATGATCTATAAAAGTGAGAAGAGTCTGGCCTTCTACAGTTGGATAAACCTGCATTTTTTCAAAATTATAACTTGCACTTGCAGGATAGTAATCAATTCCAACATTTTCAACAGATTCCCAATTCAAGCGATATTCATACAATTGACTTAAAGAGATTTTAATTGGAATTATAATTTTTCCATTTTTATCTAAATTGAAATGTCTATTCTTTCCGAAGGCAAACATAGTGATTTCTTTTTGATTTGGCTCTCGAACTTTATCAATGTAATCTTGAACCATTATTGGATCATATGAATCTTTGCGACTTAATGCAGGAATCTGGAAATTATGAGGGACAGGAGAGAATCCTTGTGCAAACTTAACTATTTTGTCATATTCTTCTTGTGTCTTCACATCTGTCTCCCAATATTTACTATTGACAAAGAAACAGGGAAGTTCAATGTCAATATTTTGGCATCTTGGAAGAGTTTTAATGAATTTGATGACTTCTTCTCTATACTTTTTAGCTGCCTCGATATTATCTTCTATATCTCTACTATTATAATCACATTTTGTGAAAATAATCCCTGCTTGATTCCAGCATTTACTGTCAATGAAGAAATCATTCAATGTAATTATCATGTTTGCAATTGTTGGTGTAAATCTTTGATCACCAATATTGATAGTCAAAAAGAAAGCATTAATTCCATGCTTATTATTGTGTTCATTCACATATTTAACCAAATCAATCTTAATCTGTTGATCATTTCCATATGTAGAATCCAATCCTGGAGTATCGATATAATATCTCATGACACCATTGATTTTATTACCTTTTGCAGTAGTTTCATTTGTGTGAGATTTAGGATCTGAACTTGCTTTAAATGCATCTTTCATCTGAAGGAAAGCATTTCCACTTTCCGATTTACCGGCACCTGTTAGACCAAGCACAAGAATGGTAACTGGTTGATAGGCTTGTAAAGCAGACTTCACCAAGAACAGAGGTATTAGAATCATTAAAATAAAGTGAAATCATTTCATAAAAGCGCAAAGGAGAAGAGTTTTTGACTGTCGCGATTTTCTCTTTTTCAATTAAAATTTTTAGTTTGATCGTTATTACAATTAACCGAAATTTTATTTTTATCGTTATTAAAATAGTTAAAAATTTTAGTTTGAGCGTTACTTAATGAAACAGTTTCATTAAATATGAATTTTTGCTCTTTAATATTGCTTTTTGTTAACTAAATATTTATTTTATCAAAATTCCATTGCCCAAATGTAATTACAAATCAAATAGTCAATAAAATGATAAACACCAGAATATGAGATAAATATTCATTTTTGAATTTGCCAAAAAAAAAAAAGAAAAAGAAAAAAAAAAAAAAATATATTTGTAAATATATATTGAGAATAACCATTAAAAAAATTTTTTTCAGCATAAACAATCTTCATTAATTCGTTTTTACTAAACATGAGTTTTAACTGTATATTCATTATATGCATAATTACATTTCAAAAAAAAACTAATAAAATAGAAAATTTTCTTTGTTAACATATTATTGGTATACTTTTATATTTACTGATGATTAAAAAATCATGCAAATGAAAAAAAAATTGTTGGGCAATGAAATTATCTGATATTAAAGTTGATGTAATATGAATTACAAAATTGAAAAATAAATTAATAAATTGGCTTGTAAATGATTATTTATGAAAATTTGATTTTAATGAACTGTCTTATTTTTTGGAAAATTTTAAAATTTTTGAAATTAAAATAATGATTTTGAATTGATTCCTATTCAAAAAGTTTTTTTCCTCTTGATTTTTCATTAAGGACTTCACTTTTAAAAATGTTGCTAATTCTACTTCTCTTTTCTGGCTCTTTTTGTGAAGAAGCTTATAAAAACCTCCAGGCTCCATCATTGAGCATCAAAGATTTACAAGATCCAAAGAAAGTTCAAGAATATATAAATAAAATCAGAAAACCTAATCAAACTAAAATCACAATATTATCAAATGGACAAAGCAGAAACTTCACATTGGATGAAAATGGAAAAGTAATTATTCCAATTAAAATCACATTAACACAATTATATGAATATCGTCTGAATTGGAAAAATGTTGAAATAGAAAACAAATATCTGCCTGTAAGTGTAAATTATGATTTTGAAAAAATGTTAATTTATCCAATTGTGAAAGATCAATGCCTTACAACTTTTATTGATCACCGTAAAACGCATTATTGGTATTCAAGTTGGGATATCAGAAGGAAAACATCAAGATATAGTCAAGAATTAATTCTTGAGTTAGGAGATAATTTCGTATTCAAAACAACCAATAGCTCCAGATATGTCCTCAGAAGTCCAAATGTTCAGCCTATTTATTCAATAGATCCAAAATGTGGTGAATATAAATATAGTGAAAGAGTTACAGTCCCTGAATATCTTGCAATTGGAATCATTTGATTTAAGTTTAAACATTCTTTTGATTTTATATTATTATAATGTTTATATCTTTTTCTAATTGTTGTTTTGAGTAATAGAAAGGCAGCTCGAGAGTATTTTTCCACGCGTGTAATAATGGGGAAAATTAAAGGAAATAAATTTAATTTGTTTATATATATAAATATTCTTTGATGTTTATGAAAACTAATAATATATGAAATATGTATATATCTAATTTATTGATTGAAAAAAAATCAATTTGTTTCCTTATCAAAAATTGTGAAAAATTTTAAAAAATTCAGTATGAAACTGCTCCCTTAACAATTTTCTGATATATATTGAAAAAAAACAATTATTCATTCGTGCTTCTTCTTATAAATTCATAGAATCTTTTTGATTAATTAATATTATAGTGTTAATATTTTTTTCTAATTGTTCTTTTGTATTATAGAATGGTAGCAAGAGAGTATTGAACCACCCCTGTTACACTAGATAGCTTTGTGAATCAAAATTTGAACAAATCGCAATTTAAATATTCTAAACCTTTGATTGAAATTAATGACCATCATTTAATCAATCTTGATTTACCTTAATTTTAATAAAAATATGAGATATAAAATGTTTCTTTTCAATTTTATGAAAGTTGATTTGTTTAAGTTGTGAAAAGAAATCTAATTTGAAAATAATAAAAGGCCACTTTTTAATCTCAAAAGATATTTAATTTTTAATAAAAAATTATATTAGTCTTAGAATCAATCCCAATATTCAATTCACTTAATGATGATGGAATTGATATTTGAGTTAAAGAAAAACATTCATTAAAAACATCTTTCCCAATTGATGTTACTGAAGAAGGGATAATAATTTGTTTCAATAATTCACATTTTTGAAACGTTTCATTTCCAATTTTTTCCAATGAAGATGGCAACTCAAAAGTTACATTTTTTAAAGATGAACATTCTTTAAAGGCACAACACTCAATTAATTTAACAGAAGAAGGGATTGTTATCTCTTCTAATGATTCACAATGCTGAAAAGCACAATTTTCAATTGATTCAACAGAGGAAGGAATTTTTACTTCAGTCAATGATTTACAATAGCCAAAGCATAAACTTGGAATTTTATTGATAAACGATGAAATTTCAATTCTCTTTAAAGATGTACAATATTGAAAAGCTTCATCACATATTTGTGTCACTGAAGATGGAATTTTCACATCAATCAAAGATGTACAAGCTAAAAAAGCATATTCACCAATCATTGTAACAGAAGGTGGAATTTCAATTTGTTTTAATGATTCACATTGATAAAACATATAATCTTGAATTATTTTCATTTTTGGTGGAATATTTATTTGTATGAGTGCTTTACAATGATGAAAGGCACCATAACAAATTTTTTTCACTGATGGAGGAATTTCAATTTTACTAAGTGAAGAACATCCCCAAAATGCATAGCTTCCTATAAATTTGACAGAAGATGGAATTGCAATTTCTTTCAAATTTATACATTCACAAAAGGCGTTTCTTTCTATTTTTATCACAGTTGAAGGAATCGTAATTGTTTCAAGTGATCTGCACTCATTAAAAGTAATTTCTTTAATTGATACAATTGATGATAAAATGATAACTCTTTTTAAATTACGACAATTACTAAATGCGCCAATTCCAATTGAATTCACTGATGCGGGAATTGTTATTTCAGTGAGTGAAAAACAATTTTTAAATGCAAACCGATCAATTTCCGTTAAATTTTCAGGAAGATTAATTTTAGTTAATTTTTCACAATAACTGAAACAAAATGGACCAATTTTTATTGTTTCTTGTGATAATAAAAAATCCAAAATGTCTTGATTATTTTTCTTTGCTGCGAATTTTAAAGCAGGAATATAAAAACAATTATTTTAGAATGTCATTAAAGCATTTAATTTTGAAATGGAATTCAAAAAACAAATGATTAGTTATTCTATTATTAAAAATATTCTAAATTTAAATATTTCGATCTTTTGTTGTTCTATTTAATTCCACTTTTTGAGAATTCAAAAGTAAACCAACAAGATTATAATAATCATAATAACATGCATAATAAAAGAGTGACTGATAATCAATTCCACTTGGAATGAATTCATAATTATAATATCGGAAGCAGTAAGAAACAGATTCAAAAAAATAACTTTTAATTTCTTCATCTTTTTTAACATTAAAATTGTTTTGAATGTAATTGGTTATGTCATTATGATGACATTTAATTGATTCTTTATAGAAAACATCATATGAATCGTATGCTGGCTTAATTTGATCTTCTTCAAGTAAGTGAATTAAGTCAGCGTTTTTGCCATGAATTGCATATTGCCAAAAGTAAGAATTTGGTTTAATTGAATTCAATCTCAAATATTGAAATATTTGAATCGATCCAAAGAAAATCGCATATTCAATTAAAGTTGGATCATTAGCGAGTAAAAATTTATTTGTTTCAAAAATTGACTTTTGAATTTTTGAGTTAAGTGGCAAATTTATTCTATTGACAAAAGTGATGAATTCATCAATGAAATCATTTCTTATTAAAAAACAAACATATGAATCATTTTCACCAATTTTTCTTTTTTCTTCAAAATTTTCAATCCCATCAATTGAAAAAGTATGGTCTTCTGGAAAAAACGGTTTCAATTCTGGGTAAAAATACTCAGAATATTTCATGTAGTTGTATCTGCTTGATAATAAAATTGAAGAAATCTGTTCATCAATTTTTATCATATTTTCGTTAATGAGAAATAGAACAATTTTTTTGTTACCCTTAAAAATATCAAAAATTTCGAAATTTGAATAACTTTGTTTGATTTGATTTTTATAAAATAATAAAATCTTTTCGATTTTTTCAAATAAACGATGCTGGCGATTGTGGTTGTTTGCTATTTTTGAGAATAAATGGAGGAATAATTTGAGTTCATAGCGGTTTCCTAGAATTTTATTTTTTTCAAAATAATTGATGATATTTTGGAAGTTTTCTTCCGAATCATCAATACACTCCAAGTATTCTAATAGTTTATAATGAATATTTTTTAATTTTTCTAAATATATGTGTGTTTCCATTTATTCTTGCTCTGAAAATTCAAAATAATTTTTTCATATAACATTTCCAAAAATTCTCTCAATTTTTCAGAAGAAAAAAAAATAAAATTTCTCAAAATCAAAAGCCTAAACAAATCAGGCTATTTGAATACCTTTGAAACGCCTTAAAAATAAGAAAAACAATCAAATTTGATCCATATAGAAACACAAGATCAAAAAATTTACCTCTAAAAAAGTATTGTCTAAAAATATGAAATCGCCATAAAATATTTAAAAAGTTGGAAAATCTATTTTTTCAAAGAAATAAGCCCAAATTTACTAGGTCAAAAACTTTTATTCATAGAATGCAATAACAACATCGATGTTGACTTTGTTATAAAGATGATTGAATATAAACCACGAAAAGTAAAATGAAACTGAAGATCACAGGATTTTTATCAACAACGGCATCGTATAGTTTTCAATGATCAAATGTTTATCAAATGAAAAATTCAAAGAGTTGCCAATTCAAATTTGTAATTATAAGTTTGGCAAACTCATTCAATAAATGCGGCCATATTATATCATTTCCAGGAGCGCACATATCATCAATTAGGTAGTAAGTATTGTTCACCCAAAACTATCATACTATAGAAGAGTCAAATTTTTGGCACTCTTTTTATCAGACCTTAGTGAATGTCAATCCTGAACCCCTGCCTTCATTTGTTCGATTAAATGTATGTGTTTAATTGATTTGAAGTGAGGTAAACCTCTATCTTTATTTAAACAAATATTTAATAAAATTCATACAAAACATATAATGATATAAATAATTCATATTTTTTAATAAAATTCATTCATTTGTAAAAAATACATCTTTTTAAATTGGAAGTTATGTAATTCATATTATTCTTTTTTAATTCTAATATTTTCCCGAATCGAACCATGACAATGTGAACTTCAGTCACATGTTCTCCCAATTAAACTATAGTTCCTTCATTTATTTAATAATATTTCCATTTTATATACTTTTGATATGTCGATAGGCTTATTCAAACTAATAAAATTAGATATGGTTTTGCTGGATAAATTAATAAGGTCATTATGTAAATAAATGAACAATACATGATGATTATTTTAGTAAATTGAATACCAAAAAGGCAAGCTCAATATCTCATCAAAAATATTTAAAAATAATCTTTTCTCTTTGTAATTTTATGCAATATACTGATAAATTTAATTCAAAATATTCTATTGTAAAAATTTGGGACAAATTCTTCCCATTTGTTTTTGTTTTTGTAATGTTTAGCATTATTTTTCTATATATATAAAATAATTTGATAAATACTATATATACAATTAATATATTATATAAAATGAATATATATGTCTTTTAATTATGATAATATTCTTAATTTTGTGAGATAATTATGTTTTATTCTTTTATTCAAATTAACCCTTAAAAAAGTTTATATATAATTCTGTAATATCTAAATCAATCAACAATTAATAAGAGAATAAATTTTAAAATTTTAGATATAATTTATAATTTAATTTAAATTGTTAAATATAATTCACCTAATTTATTTTTATCCTTAAGAAAATAAATAATTCATATTGAAAGAATTCAAAATTGTATGATACCGTTTACCAATTCTAAATGCTAGTTCCTGTACCAATTCTAATTTGCATTTCGATATGCGGCTCGACTACACTGATTTTAATCAACAAAAAGATCATGTCTGTCTATGGTTTTGGCTTCCCCACTTTTCTAACATGCTATCATTTCTTTTTAACATGGATTCTTCTTACCATTATGGGTTACATGCGACTGTTTGAGTTTGCCCATCAAGTTTCATACTTAGCACGTTGGTCAATGGGATTTTTTGGAGTTGTATCAATAGTGGCCATGAATTATAATCTTAAAATGAATTCCATCGGCTTTTACCAACTCTCGAAGCTCTGCACGATTCCATGCATGGTTTTATACAAATACTTCTTCCAAAAGCAATCAACACCGCTCAACACTCTCTGCTCTTTAGGCATTCTTCTTGTCGGTCTCTGCCTCTTTACAGTAAACGATGTCCAATTCAACCTGCTTGGCTCCATTATTGCTCTTGTTGCTGTCATCACAACGACAATCTACCAGACACAAACAAACGTCCTACAGAAGACCTACAATTGTTCCGGCATTCAACTCAACCATGCTGTTTCATTCAACCGCTTCATTGTGGCTTTGTGTGCTGCAATTTTCATCGAAACAAGTGGTGAGAAAAGCATTCTAAACCACAAATTCCAAAGAGTTGAGGTCACATTGATCTTGTTCACCGGTTTTTTGGCGGTTATGGGGAATTGTGTCGGTTTTTCACTAATTGGTCGTGCTGGACCTGTCACTTTTCAAGTGGTCGGACACGTGAAGACAATGTCAATCTTCATCTTTGGCTTGATAATGTTTCCGCCTGTCTCGGAGCCCCGTGACAAGAAAATTAAGAAGATAATTGGCCTGATAATCTCAATGACGGGAGTCATTTTGTACACAATATTCGAGATCAAAAACAAGAAGAAGGAGACACATTTGCCCCACTTGAGTGACAGAAATGAGTCTACAAAAAACAATGAAAACTTGCTGGTTAAGGAGACATTCGCCCAGGTGTCTGATGAAGAGAATCAATGATTTTTATATGTAAAGCAATAATAAGCCTTTTTAAATTTTTATTGTGAATTCACTTTCATTTCCTTTGAAACAAAGATATAGTGAAATCAAAAGATAAACTATAATATTAGAGATTTTGGAATAAATAAATAAAAAAAAAAAAAAAACGTTGTTAAATGTGTCAATTTAACTTTTTCAAAGAGATTTAAAAAAAAAAAAAAAAAAAAAAAAAAAAAAAACTAGACGATGCTGTCACGTTAAGAATTTTTCATAGAAGACATCTGTTTATCTGTGAGAAAAAAAAGAAAAGAAAAATTATTAATTTAGAGTTCATTATAATTTATATATAAATATAAAATAGGAAGTTTCCACATATATTGATAATGATTAATAAAACCTATTCATCAATAAATTCTTCTTCCTTTTCTTCTTCATCATAATCATTAAAATTTTGAGCCATTTTGTAATATTTCATTGCTTCTTCAATATTGGCTTCAATACCATCACCTTTTTCCAGAATCACTGCTATTTTCCTCATCGCTGGGACACTTCCAGAATCACCTGCCATTTCTATGTAAGTGATTCCTTCTTCTTTATTCTCAGGGACGCCATCACCACTAAAAACACCAAAGAGCCATATGCGTACATTGCCACTTTATCTCCGCAATCAGCAGACAATTTGTAGTACTTGACTGCTTCTTCTTTATTTACAGGGACACCTTCGCCTTCTTCAAGCATTGTTGCCAAGTTAAACATAGCAGTTGGGCAACCTTTATCAGCAGATATTTTGTAGTACTTTGCAGCTTCTTTTTTATTTGCAGGAACACCTTCACCGTTCTCCAATATCATTGCATAGTTTGTCATTGCTGTAGAATTCTCTTTTTTAATTGCCATTTTATATAATTTGATTGCTTCTTCAATATTTCCTTCATTTTCTAACATCATTGCACAGTTTGTCATTGAATCGTCATCACCTCGATCTATTCCAATCTGGTAAATCTTTCTTGCTTCTTCTTTATTTTGAGGGATTCCATCACCATTTTCAAGCATCATTGCATAATTATTTATCGCATCTAAGTTTCCTTTATCAATTGCCATGTTATAATATTTAACAGATTCTTCTTTATTCGGTGGAATTCCATCACCATCTTGCAACATGACAGCGTAATTATACATTACTGTGTCATCGCCTTTATCAATTGCCATTTTGTTAATTCGAATAGATTCTTCAATATTGATTGGAATTTCTTCTCCTTTTTTCAACATGAAAGCAAAAGTTGTCATTGCACTAACATTCCATTTATCAATTGCCATTTTGAAGTATTTAACTGATTCTTCAATATTTTCATCTTGTAAAAGACATGCTAAATTATACATTGCAGTAAAATCATTCTTATCAATTGCATTTTTGAAATTTTTAATTGCTTCTTCTTTGTTTTGTGTTATTCCATCTCCTTTGGCAAGCATCATTGCATAATCATTCATTGCAAATGAATTTTCTAATTCAATTGACATTTTATAATGCTAAATTGCTTTGTCTTTATCAATTGGAACTCCATCGCCCATTCCAATAATTTCGCCATATTTATAAATGGATTCAATTTGACATTTATCACTTGCTTTTTTCAGAAATTGTATCGATTCTTCTTTTTCTTCTACATTCTTTTCTCGCCTGTACAATTTGAATCCATATTTGTACATCGATTCAACGCGCCCTTTATAAGCTGATTCTTTCAAATATTTATCCGATTCTTCATCTTCATTAAGCATTTGTGAATAATGATAAAGTGCCTTAATGTGCCCTTTATCAGCAGCTTCCTTGATTAGTTTCAAATCTTCTTTAAGTGAGCCATATTTGTACAAATATCGCTTTTATGCTTCCTTTTTCAATTGCTCTTTCATAATAAAGAGTCGATTTTGCTTTGTCAGTAGGCGTTCCAGTTCCTTTGTAAAACATCTTGGCTAACTCATAAATGGTATCAACATTCCCTGCTTTTTCAGCATTTTCAAAATCATTCTTATCATGGAAAAGATTCTTCATATTTCTTTTCTTGCTTTAAATAACTGCCATAAATAAATAGAAATAATGAATCATTACTATCATATCTTTCTGTAATCATTTTTATTACCTTTTTGTGGTTCTTTGGAATGATTTTCCCTTTAATTAGCATGCTACAATAGTAAAGAAAAGCTTCATCATTTCCGTTTTCAAACGAAATTTTCAATTCTTTGATTCCAAGTTGAACATTTCGTGGGAAGTTATATTGGCCTTCAATTAAGAATTGGCCAAGTTTGAATTGATTTTTAGGATCATCAATCGTTTTTTGGACTGTTTCTTTGCATTTATCATTCAAACTTAGAAAGAGCTTATAAGGAATCATTGAATTTTTTGGTGTCAAATTTTCAATGATTATAACGGACGAATTTGTTTTTGAATCATCTTTTTGGCTTGATGAATGATTGGATGTTGATGATTCTTCATCAATGTATCCTGTCAATGAGATTACTCTATCTGAGTCGAAAGATATTTTATAATTGAAAAAGTCATTTTTGTTCACTTTTTCAGTTATGTAATTTTCTTTTGTTTTCAAATCATTCAAAATTTCATCGAATGTTGGTATATTGAATGTTTTCTGTGACCAACATTTTTCAATGAGATTTCTGTATGATTTTGGAATCTCAAATTTGAATTCAGGACGAATTCCTTGATGAACTTTGACAGGAATTTGGAAAAAGTTCAATTTATTAAACGGCTTCAAATTTGTGATGATTTCATAGACATAGATCGCAAAGGCATAAGCATCACAGGACTTGCTATATTCTGCCTTATCCCTTATTTCGGGTGACATATAAAGTGAGGTCCCTTTGACACCATTGGAAGATCTAGATGTAAGACTTTCGTCACTTTTTGGACTGAATCTGGAGAGGCCAAAATCAGAAATTTTTGGAAGCAAAAAATCATCCAATAAAATGTTCCCTGGCTTCAAATCTCGATGAATAATGTCGTGAGAATGAAGATATGACATGGCTGCAGCAATTCCGTAGATAATGATCAGTTTGAGTGTGTCGTTTTAATTGGAGTCTGATTCGGAGTTACGTTCTAGTAAAATGAGATCTTCAAGGGAGCCGTTTGAAGCAAATTCTGTTATAATGACAGGTTTTGGTTTTAAATGAAAATTTAAGGGACTGTATTCAATAAATTTGAGAATTGATGGATGATTTAATTTAGATATGATATTGACTTCTCTAGAAAGATTTAGAATTAATTCTGTGGAATCTTCTTCTAATGGATCTTTGGAGATTTTGTTTTATATTTTACTTTATATACTTTACCAAAAGAACCAGATCCAATTTTATCCTGCAGGATGAATTCATCTGATGTATTAAACTGTGAATTTTTCTTTTGAGAGTTTATAAGCTATTCAAAAATTTTATTTTGAGGAAAAGAAATGGATTTCATAATGAGGAATGAAATAAAAAAAATGGTTATACTGGGACTCGAACCCTAAACCTTTACTTCATCATAACAAAGATCGCCTCAAAAAGAGGATTGCCGACTGAGCTATGAAACTTTTGAATTCGTTCAAAAATATTTATATAATTATTTTATAACAAATAAAATATTTTGACAATTTTTTTGAATTATATAAACTTTTTCAATATATTTATAAAAAATTACTTTTTTTTTTCCTTTTTGCAAATATGGAAAGCTATATCGCTGATAAGAAAAAGCTTTACGCTGAAATTCTCGAATTTCTTGAAAATTCAGATGAGAATTTCGACTACACAACGATTGAAGAATGTTTTGAAAGATCATCTCCAAATCTCAAGCAGAAAGACAAAGACGGAGCTTTTGAAGACATGAAAGACTTTTTGCGAATTATAAAAAATATCAGTGACGAACACCACCGTGATACAACTTTCATCGCCAGAACTAAACAACTTCTTCTTCACTATAAAGACCAAATCAAACAGACCTTGTCAAATGAGGAAATCTTCTATATTTTTGAAGACAACAAATTACTCGTTCATTTTCTTTTGAGGAATGATGTCATAAGACTAACAGACAATATTTGTGAATCGATGATGACTAAATACGAAGCTAACGGTAACCGTTACTGTCACTTTTTCTATCCCGAGCTCGAAGAATTTTTAGGAGAAGAGAAAATGAAAACCGTTAAAAACGAACTTTTAAATAAGTCATCAAATATTTTTGACAACTATGATTTGAAACGCGAAGAAGGCGAGAATGACTCGCACATTTGCTCAATGATACGAAATGATTCAGTTGAAGAATTCGTTTCATATGTGACTCGGAGTAACTGTTCACTTTCAAGCCAAATTACGCCATCAATTTTTGAGACCAATTCATTCATACTCGAACGAAAAGATACGACTCTGATTGAATATTCAGCTTTCTTTGGATCGATTCATATTTTTCAATATTTGATGATGAGTGAAGTTGAATTGAGAGCATCGCTGTGGCTTTATGCGATTCATTCAAAAAATGCATCATTGATTCATATTCTTGAAACAAAGGAGGTTTGTCCACCAAAATTTGATAACAAAAATGAAGAAGAATTAAATGAAGCAAATAACGAATATTTGAGATGCCTTACTGAATCAATTAAATGCCATCACAATGATTTCGCTGACTACATTCAAAATAATTTTCTGTTTCAAGAAGAAAAAGATCCAAAACGAAACGAAACGATTACATGTAATTGCATAAAATACCATAATTACTATTATTTAGAGACAGAAGCCATCAAAGAGCATGGATTTTTCTATTTGCACCTCTATAAATATAACGAACTTTTCAACCTTTTATTGAAAGAGAAAGAAGAAGGAATCAAAATGAAAATTATTTAAATCACAAATATTTTGATGAAGAACTGATTTCAGCGACCACAATTCAATAAGATAACATCATAAAACATTTTAATTGTGTTCGATAAGTGTATATTTTATGATATTTCAAATATTGAATATTTTTATAACATTCATCGACATCAATTTTTTTCAATGTTTCATATTTTTTTTATAAGACAGCATTACAAAAAGCGGCCAGTCAAAATGACGTTGAAGTTATTTATTTTTTATTATTAAAAGAAAAAGAAATACCCAAACATCTTTTCAATGGAAATACCAATTTAACACAAATATCAATTCCATCATCTGTAACTTCAATTGGATATTCTGCTTTCGATGGATGTTCATCATTAACACAAATATCAATTCCATCATCTGTGACTTCAATTGGATTTTCTGCTTTCGATGGATGTTCATCATTAACACAAATATCAATTCCATCATCTGTGACTTCAATTAGATATTCTGCTTTCTATGGATGTTCATCATTAACACAAATATCAATTCCATCATCTGTGACTTCAATTGGAGATTCTGCTTTCGATGGATGTTCATCATTAACACAAATATCAATTCCATCATCTGTGACTTCAATTGGAGATTCTGCTTTCAGAGGATGTTCATCATTAACACAAATATCAATTCCATCATCTGTGACTTCAATTGGAGATTCTGCTTTCGATGGATGTTCATCATTAACACAAATATCAATTCCATCATCTGTGACTTCAATTGGATATTCTGCTTTCAGAGGATGTTCATCATTAACACAAATATCAATTCCATCATCTGTGACTTCAATTGGATATTCTGCTTTCGATGGATGTTCATCATTAACACAAATATCAATTCCATCATCTGTGACTTCAATTGGAGATTCTGCTTTTTGTGGATGTTCATCATTAACACAAATATCAATTCCATCATCTGTGACTTCAATTGGAGATTCTGCTTTTTGTGGATGTTCATCATTAACACAAATATCAATTCCATCATCTGTGACTTCAATTGGTTATTCTGCTTTCGATGGATGTTCATCATTAACACAAATATCAATTCCATCATCTGTGACTTCAATTGAACATTCTGCTTTCAGAGGATGTTCATCATTAACACAAATATCAATTCCATCATTTATTGATCTAAGAAATCTCTCGATACCATCAATAGCAAAAGTCACAGCATATTAATTAATAAATAAAAAATAATATTTTACATTTATTTTTCATTTTATATTTTATCATTTGAAAAGATTTAGGAGAGACATAATAAAGAATGTATGAAAATTATATTTAAAGAAAATTCCAACCTAGTCCCCAATTTTTTATGTCACATATCTATTCTCAGCTATTTGCAAAATGAACAAATAGCCTCCATTTTAGTTTACTTTAAATAATTTTGCATTGTTTTCATATCTATTTACAAGTTTAAAGTTTCTTTAGTCCTTTCAAAATGGGAAGTTTTTTAGCCCAATAAAATTGAAAGGAGATTTGGGAAAAAAATGTTAAAATGTGGATTTTAGCCACCACTTTTTTGGAAACTTTTTCAATTAAAAATAATCGTAGATTAATATAAAAAAGAGCATCAAAAACAGATCAAAATAAGTAGTATCTAGTTGTCATGATTCCTGGTCCAAGGCCCAGGACTCAAGACAACCCCCGTGAATGTCTCCACCCTGCCGAAACGCCCTCTAAAACACCCGTTAGCATGACTCCAACGACTACCTCATTCACGGCTCCCACACGACCAAACGGCCCTAAAAACACCCGTTAGCGTGACTCCAACGACTGTCTTTCACACGGCTCCTCCATGCCGAAACGACCCCAACCAACACGTCTTTCACACTGCCGAAACGCACCCGTTAGCGTGACTCCATCTTCAGTGGTACATCCTCAGTGGAGTGACGGCTTCGGAGGTCTATCATGAAGTAACTTTTATCAACCATGAAATGGAGACCTATTACGAACACTATAACGACTTCGGTGATAGCCATCATGTCTGTAGCGAGTCAATGCCAAGCGATGTCAAACGTCTGATATCATACGGTAAGCACACATTAAGAACGAGAGACTACTTCTTCAGCCCTAGTGAACGAATGCTCTATAAGTTTAACCCCGCATGGGAAGATTACTTTAGGGTCAAACCACGCAAGACAGGTCCTTCACTAGTATTCCGCGTACGAACTGACGACAAGAAGTCCACCGCTATCTACGTCTCTGATAAGTTTCTTGAACGAACCCAATCGATGAACGCTTTAGAGATCCCACCCATGAGGTCTTCGTAAACAGGTTCTATTTTTGAGTCCTCGATCACGATCTCGTTACCAACCTACCAACTTTTTAGTCGAAACCAAATGACCTCGAAGGGTAAAACCGGAATGAAAGAACTGATGGACATTGTCCTTGGGTTGAAGCAAGACGTGAAGCGCATGAACAGCCTCATCTCTCCACAAGGTGCTCAAAGTTTGGTCGAGAAGCACAATCATTCGAATCCGAATAGTCGATGGGCCCTCAAGAAGCTCGATTATTAATGGACCTGCCGTTCTGAATAACATGCCTGATGTCAACAACGATGGTGTCCCTGATGTAATCATCGTCGACAAGAACAACAACCCAGTCTACGCGAAAGGATACACAACAGTCCAATCTGACTGGCCAAACACTTTGGCATACCATTCAACATATCCCGACAAAGCATCTCGTGCTGAAAATAAGCGACGACATGACGGTAAAGCCATCACGAAACGTGGCTTCATCAATGACACATTAGGTGTCACCTACTTTGACTACGATCGTGCACAACATCCTGAGTAAATCCGTCAAGTAGGTACCGTCATCGGAACTAACCTTTCTCAGACTCCTCAATGGTACCAGAACGTATTGGAGAACCCCAAGAGTGGCTATCGAATGAAGAAGCCTCGTAAACAATCCGCTTACGAGATGTTCAACAAGTACGTCTTCACTGATGCCTTCAATGCTGCTATCGCTCAGATCGAAGATGTCCATCACACCACCATTCCTGGGCAACATAAGATGGTCCTCCATTCGAAGTTATGCGGTAGTTACTGGAAGTCTCAGATCAAAGCCGCATTGAATCTCCCAGACGATATTCCTGATGACCAGTTCGACAAGATCAAGCGTAAGAAGAACTCACAACCAAGCATCGAAAACCAAGTCTATTCATTAATGCTCGCCCACAAAGACAACAGAAACACACACGCATACGATACACTGTATTATCGTCTCATCAGGGATATATGCCAAGTCTTGAACCTTGAATTGACTCCCGCTCTACAACCACCTGCCAACTACTCTGACCCTAATAGTCTTGATGGTCACGCAGCTTCGTTTATGGGACCATCCTCTTGGGCAGCTCCACCATCATCAGTAGCATCTGCTTGGGCAGCTCCACATTCATCTCCTGAAGCAGTTCCAGTAGACGATGGAGAAGCTTTCTTGGAGTAAGCTGATGAACCACCCACTAGACGATACCTATTTTTATGGCACAGAAACCATGAGTACATCTCTGTCAGACATCGTTAAAGACAAGGTCCATGAGGTGCTATCCACTAAGAAGAACGACATGAGTGGAGCCTTCATAGACAAGGTTCATCCAGAGATCAACGTTAGATACAACTCCGTTAACATCATTGTCGGTAAGCAAGGTCAGGGGAAGACAGTCATCGCGTTGGAAGAGATCATCAAGATTGCACTAATGGATACTCATCATCTACTCGTCTACGTAACCAAAGATGGGAATGAAAGTGATCGATCCTTCCTCGCCTTGAAATCACTGATAGAACCTCGTTTACCGATCATCAGCTGGAAGCAACCATAGAGAAGCTCATTAAAGCCAAGAACGAGTACTATGCCATCACGAACAACCATCTCGAAGACAAACTAGACGACCCCCAACTCAACATCACCCCAAAAGAGATCCATGACCTCTTCGATACCCTCCACATCGATGACTTCCATCGGAAGTACCTCAATACACTCGTCCTCTTTGATGACATCAGTAACAGCAAGCTCTTCACGAATGAGACATCGTACTTCTCTCAGTTACTCCGTCGTTGTAGACACACCAACATGACCTTCTTTCTATTGATTCAGGGATGGAAGGGTCTAAAGCCGCACATCAAGAACGAGATCACCACGTTGATGATATTCCCCTGTTTCAACAAACAAAAACTGAGGTACATCTATAGTCAGTCAGTAGTATACGGTAGGCTTTGGCATGCCCCAGCCTACCACTACTCCAAGGGCTCCCGCCCCTGGACCCCATTCAAAAAGCCAGCTATTCAAAAAGTTCCATTCAGAAAAAGTTCCTCATTCAAAAAGCCAGCTATTCAAAAAGTTCCATTCAGAAAAAGTTCCTCATTCAAAAAGCCAGCTATTCAAAAAGTTCTCTATTCAAAAAGTAGTATATAAAATGGCGTGATTTTTTAACGTCCCGTGTAAAAAATCCCTCCATTTGTCATTAATGACTACAAAAAAATATTTTCCATGATTGAAATGTACCCGAGACTAAATCCAGCTGAAGAGCAAACACCAATAGCAATTGAATATGCCTATTTTCTGGAAGATGGAGAACAAGACCCTAGCAAACCAAACAGATACTATTTTAATTTCCCACAAGAATGGTGTACATCAAATAGAGGCGAATCAATTGTAGGAGTGAGAAGTATTTGGATGATTGCAAAAAGAAGAAAATTAGAATTTGACTTTAGCATTAGAAAATATCTGAGGAAAGATTTTGATGAATTAAAAGCAAAGGCTGAAAATAAAGACTTATCAAATGACCAAATATATGACAAATTACCAGAAAAATCAAAAATAGAATTGACAATACATGTTATATCTTGGCTTTCTACAGAGAATGATTTTAGAAAATTATTTGATGACATAAATAAACAGTTAAATAAAAAGTTTGAGGAATTTAATGGAGCATTCTTAAATAAATATAAAATAACTATTGAAGACATAAAAGAAATTACTAAAGCATATGCAGACATAATGAAAGCATATATTAATCCATATATGGGACGCTTTTATTTTGTGAAGGATGTGATTGCATTTCTATTCAATGCCCCAGAAAAATATAAAGAATACAAAGGGAAAATTAATGATTGGATAAAACAACATAAAGAAAAAATTGTTCCATTATTTCATCAAGATGATGTTAATAGAAGTTTGAATGATTTCCAAATGGATGGATATTATGATTATGATAAGAAAACATTTATTGAAACCATTTATTCACCTCAAAATTTAGAAAGAAATATAGCATATCCACCTTCATATGTACCACCAGATATAGATGAATTTGTAGAGAATCCACAAACACCTCAAGACCCTGAACCAACTCCAAAACCAATACCTGGTGAAAATGAATTTATTAATTTAGGTCTATGCTATGTTGATTTCAAGATTAAATTTATTGATAATGATAGACTAGATTCTAATTATAAGAACACAGATTTTACAGATTTATTAAATTTAGGGGATAAATCATACCAAAACAAACTCAATGATTTTAATGACGAATGGTTTAGAAGAATAGATTTTAAAAATATATGGGATAGGCATTCATGTAAAGTTTATTCATCAATAGCAGAACAGTCAAATAAATATTATTTAGGCAATAGTCAAATGTACTTTAATCCCATTAAATATTTTAAATTAAACTCAACAGACCAAAGATTTTGGGTAGAATTTTATTCAGGTCGCCATAATACAATCCCTGTCATATTACCAAATGGTGAGTCATTTGTGATTGAAATACAGTTTTTACCATACCACAAAATGCTTTACATTTAAATGAATTTAAATGAGTAGAAAACAATATAAAACTATTGAGGAGCTACACCATTTTTTTCCGTGGAAGACACCATCTAAATTTGTCCCTCTTGCAAAACGCTATGGATTCACAGAAGAGGCAGCATTAAATTATTTAAAGAAAGTGGTGCATGATGTTAAAGTACCAAAGGCAAAATTCATGAACATCTATTCGAAGCATTTAGGTGGATACCAAATGGACACTTTCATAAATGACAAAACCAAGGATGGATTAAATTATTTGATGCTAATTAATATTAACACGAGAAAAGCATATAGCTATCCAATGAAGGGGAAGGGTGCAAAAGAAGTAGCAAAGGCTCTTAACAAATTTTTTGAAGAAGAACCAGATGTCTATTCTATAACATCAGACCAAGATGCAGCTTATTTGTCCAATGATGTATTACAGCTAATGAAATCAAATGATATAATATACAATACAACAGAAGATAATAACCATAATGTTCTAGGTATTATAAATAGATTCATGAGAACAATAAGAGATATGGTAGGTGAGAATAGATATATTGGAGAACAAGAGATGAATGGTTTAATAGATTCATACAATAATTCTCCCCACAGGTCACTAGACTATAAAATACCAAATGAAATGACAGAAAAAGATGAAAAAGAATATGTAAAAACCAAATCACAAAATAATCCCTATGACTTCAAACCAAATGATAGAGTTAGAATTATTCAAGCTAAGGAACCATTTTCTAAGCGCAGAAATAGGGTCAGCAAGGAAGCATACATAGTTGATTCCAAGGCTGGCAACCAATTTATAGTTAAGTCTAAAGATGAATCAATTGATAAGCTGCCAGGATACAGACTAATAAAAACTCAAAATAAAAATATCGCCCAAACACTGAAGGGAGGCAAGAGAGGAATTGTAGAGAAGATTATATCATATGATGCAGCTAAGAACAAATACAAAATAAAATATAGTGAAGGCACAGAAGATGTAATTCCAGCTAAAAATTTACGAGAGGGAGCACCAACTAAATTATCCAATCTTGAGATGGATTACTGGAGCAAACAAAAAAATATTCCAAATGGAATACGCAAATGGATTTAACCACAAATAAATGTCTAAACAAATAATGAAAGAAGTGGAATCACTAATCCAAAAGACAATGAAGAAAAACCAAAAAGAAATAGAAGCCGCGTTAATGAAACCATTACATCCATCCTATCCATTTAGCACCAATGGAATAATTTTTCTTATTGGGCGCCCAGGAAGTGGTAAGAGTTATTGGATATGGAAACACATTATGATAACAGAGAGATTATTTAAGCATCCATACTATCAGAAAATTATTTTTTGTTCCACATCTGGAAAAGCAGATAAGACAGCTGAGGCGATGAGTAAAAATGTAAAGACACCAATAGTATATCTTAATGAAGCAGAATTAATGGATTACCTAAAGAAGCATCTAAAAAGAAAGATAAAATATTATGCGATGGTAAAACATGTACTATCAAGAATGAAAGAAGCCAATGAAGAAATGCAGAGGCTAATAAATAAGCACTCTCTTCAAGAAATAGATGATAGAATAGTATATATAGCCAATAAGCTAGTAAAATACCAAACCTCATCATATCCATACAACACCCTGATAATATTAGATGACTGTGCAGGAAGTGATTTATTAACACATAACAACACTGAATTCATCAGATTGTTAACCAAAACAAGACACTATAATATTACTTGTATCATGGCTATTCAAACAATTAGATTTGTCCATATAAATGCCAAAAGATTGGCCACAGATATTATATGCTATAGTGGTTATTCAGAAGAAGATTTTACATCTTTGCTTCAACAAACAAATAACAATCTAAATATAAAAAATACAGTTAAAGAATATTTGCAACATAGAGAACCACATGATAAATTTATTTGCAATATAACAGCCAATAAATATTACTTTGAATGATTTAATTGGTTTTAAATGATTTTAGAGGATAATCCAAGTGAAACAACAGAGAAATATGTTCCTCCTATGACACAATCAGAAGGGATATCAGGTAAATTTATAAAGAGAATTCATCAAGCTTATGATAGATTAACAGGAGGGAGACCAATAAATAGATCCAGAGAATGGAAAGAAAAGGTTGATAAATTTAAAAATTGGGCATGGGATAATAAAGGAGAAATATTAAGGACAGGTGGTGAAATCATGGATGTT
>JAPFFF010000329.1:0-26073 GCA_039105265.1 Tritrichomonas musculus | reverse complement strand
TCTTTAAATATAAATAAATATTTAATAATCGTATCGGTGTAATTAAAGATAATCTTATATAATTAAACATATCATAATATGATTAAATAAAAAACCTATTAAGTCCCAAAAAGTCCCAGCATATTGAGTCGGGACCCATCTAATTTACTTTAAAATTCAAGGGTATAAAATAACCTCATTCAAAAATAATAATATTTTGGTCTCGATGTTTCAGAAGTAAGATTTAAGTAGAAATTGAGCAAAGGAACTTGTATAAAAAAATGGGTGAATTTTATGATTTACGATCACTCTTTCAAAATTAGATTATATTCACTTTTTCATAAAAAATAAGATTTTCTTATAAAGCATATTTCTTTCTAATAAAATCTAAAGGATTACTAATTATATATTAAAAAATAATATGTTTTGTAAATGACAATTCTTTTTTGTTTATTCAAAAAAAATTTTTAAAAATTTTAAATGAAAATTTTACGTACGTTTATTCTGCAAAAAAAATGACAGTTAATTTGTAAGGGAGAGGTATTCATGTGAAGTGAAAACTCGTTATTTGATTTTTTGATTTTTAGTTTAATTGAATGAATATTTTATCTTATGAAAAAATATTAAGACTATTTACTTCTATATATCCAATACTGACATTTGCCATAATTGGTTTTAATGGATGTTGAAAATTTAAAAACCATTTAAAAAATAATGTTTCGTTTATATCTCGAGTCAAATAAAGTATTTATGAATTACAAATCAATAATAATATTTTATATTTTATTTATAAAATATATTATCTGTTGTATTTCCATACTACTAGCCATATATAGATTTAAACATAAATTTACATAAAAAATAATAGAAAATGACTTATTTCTCAATTGCTTTACGAAATAATAATACACCAATTGTACAATATAATTATAATATATATTTAAATAAATTTTATTATGTAAATAAGTTACTTTATATTCCCATTTTAAAGAAAAATGTAATTAATATTTTGTATTATTTTGAATTATTTTTCATCGTATTTTAGTACGTTATTATTATTTTAGTGATGTGAGATGATTTTTTGGTGAAGTGAAGTTATTAGTGAAATGATTCTTGAAAAATATAAATTTGCTCATCTTCATAAAAATATAAAAAAAATATTTTTTATTTAGTCAAATTATTAGTTGCAATTTTATAAAATTAATTTTAATATTTAATATATTGAAAACCAAAAAACAATCACAATACAAACCAACTAATATATTTAGTTTTAAGATCATAAGTAACTTGATGTAAATGATGCATGCAATTAATCCAAGGTGGAACAATCATTTTTGGAGAAAACCAAAGTAATTTATCGTTCATTGAACGAGGACAATACTTTGGAACTTCTGTTTTTTTGAATAATTCATATATAAATTGGTGCAATAAAGGCTAGGAGTCAAAACAAATGGACTTTTATTTATTGTTCTTTTATGCATTTTCTCTTTATATTTGATTAAAAAAATTGTAATATTTAATAATTGAAAGGATCAATGAAAATGCAAATGTTTATCGAAAGAGTTGAAAAAATTATCAAATTTATAATCTTTGATAAATTGTTTTTAACTATAAATAACGGATTTTGAATGTCAAAAATATTTTATTGATAGGCTATTTGGTCTAAATACATTCAAATTTATATGAGTCTAAAAAGACAAGTTTACCTGAAGCCATCAAGCATTTTTACAGTTCCTCTTCAAACCTATGCAAAGGACTTTTTATTTGTCGTTAATGGAGAAGAATTCAGAACAAGTCGAATTATCTCTGATATTTTATCTCCAGTTATTTGCAAAATTCATTCAAATGATCCAACTTTTGATACATTTATCATTAATACTCAAAATCAAGGCAATTTTTCGCATATTTTAGAACTTACAAACTTCAAAACAACAGATTTGTTAGAAGAAGAAATCCCATTTATATCAGAGGTCATTAAAATTCTCGGTAACAAATCCATTGAGTGCCAATATGAGAATGACACCACTGAAATTACACTTGACAATGTTCTACACCTTCTACAATTGCAAGAAAAATATGGCAATTTTTATTGTAACCACATTTCAAGAGAAATTGAATTTGCATCTTTACATTTCCACGAACTTTGCGAGAGTCAAGGCGAAGAGATGAAGAATCTCTCAGTTGACACTCTGATGCTCATCTTAAAGAACGATCAACTTAAATTGAAAAATGAAGACCAGCTATTGAAATTTATTAACAAACTCTATTCAAATGATGTAAACTATTCAATTTTGTATGAAACCGTTTTATATACCAATGTTTCATCTGAAGAGATGATTGAATTTGTCTCCTTGTTTGACGCGAGCGAGATGTCATATGAGACGTGGAAAGGGCTGTCAAAACGGCTTTGCCAAGAAATTGACAAAAAAGAAGAAATTTTAGATACTTTGAACAACGATAAAAACCGATATATTGAAGTTGGCAAATTATTTGAATACACAGAGGATAAAGTATTCAAGGGAATCTTCAACTATTTTCAAACAGAAACAAACGGCCAAATAGAGAAAGAAATTGATTTCACTTCATCTTCTGTATATAACAGCCGTTACCCGTCAAAAAATGTTGCATTATTTGACAACAAAAATTCATTGTTCATATCACAAGACGTTGCAGGCAGCTGGATTTGCTTTGACTTTAAAGATCATCGTGTCACACCAACCCACTACACAATGAGGTCATATCATTGGGATGAAAATAACTGGCACCCAAGGAATTGGGTTGTGGAGGGATCGTGCGACAATTCTAAGTGGGAAATAATTGACGATGAGAAGGAGTGCTCGCTTGTGAGAGGAAATTCTTTAGTTCACACATTCAAAATGAATCAGCCAAAATCTGAAAAGTTCAAGTACATTAGATTACGCGCAACTGGACCAAATTGGTATAATAACAATTATTTTGCTTTTGAATCACTTGAACTCTACGGATGGGTGATTTAAAATTATTAATTTTTTTTAAAAAACATTTTTTCTTATATCAATCTTTATCTTTAAATCATCAATTACTATTCAATCATCCATATTATTAAGTTCTATTAAATTCCATGCACTATAATCATAAATGACAGCTAGTCAATTGAATTGATTTAATAAATATGTTAATTTCATATATAATGCAATTTTTTTCTTTATAATTTTTATTCAAAAAGTTTTCTCAGAAAAAGTCATATAGATTTAGATGATTGCTAGAAAAATTGTGATAAATGCGAGAATTGAATTAAAAAATTTCAAAATTTTTACTCGAAATTAATTTAAGCCTTATTTAATCGTCCCATTCTGAAGATGATGAAGATTGATCATATTCACTGGATGAATCATATTCAGATTCAATTTCTTCTATTTCTTGATTTTGAATTTCAGGAAGGCCAAGCAATTTTCTTCTTTCTACTTTATCTTTCCCAGCAATGTCACGAGCTCTCTGTTTTATTGCTACTACAAGATCAGGAACAGGGTTCAAATTACAAGGAGGTGGATTTCGTCTGTCATTTTTTATCTTTGGTGGAATTTTGGCAGGATTTTTAACTTTATTGGTAACCAAGGAATTGATTGGAGGAGGTGGTGGAGGAGGAGGAGGCGGTGGTGGAGGAGGAGGCGGGGGAATTTGAATTTCAGTAAGAAGATTTTTATATTCATTTGAATTTGAGTAATTTTGGTTTTCATTTTGAAAACAATTTGAATCGGATTGACTTTCAATAATGGATTCGTCTGTTTCTATCTGATCAGACTCTTTTGGTTTTGAATCATTTTGAACATTTTTATTTTTTTCATCATCTGTAACTTGGTCATCGATTTTAGAGCCAATAACTTTATGATCATTCTGAATAATTTCAACAGTTTTTTTGTCATCAAATTTTTCTTTTTTGTTTATTTCAATAATTGGATTCTGATCTTCTAAATCAAAACATGTCACATTTGAAAGCCCAGGAATGTTTTCAGGAAGTTCAAAAGCAGGACAGTTTTCTTTCGATGAAATAAATATCATTTCATTTTCACCAAAATCAGGCATCTCTTCAATTGACAATATAGAAGAAGGTGCGTCAGGAATTTTGAATGAATCATCATCTTTATCTTTTGACTTCTTTTTTTCATTGAAATTTTCAATGCCGAATGATTCTTTGTATGGATTTTCATTTGTATGGAAAACAAGCAAAGATGGAATTGAATGAGTAAATTCTGGAGTTCTTCCAAGATTTGGTGAACAGAGTTTTTGTTCATTCACAATTTTTGGTCTTTGGAAATTGAATGTTTCATCTTCTTTGTATTCAACATTTGTGAATGCTTCATTATATTGAATTGAATGTCCGGTGACTTTTTCTGGTTCAATTTTTGGCATAAATTGAGTAATTGGGCTGTAATAATTAGGAAATTCAGGTCCATCCATTTTTGAGGGAGATGTGATTGTAATTATTTTTGAAGGTTCGTTTAAATCATTGATTGCTGATTGTGCTGAAGCAATTCTTTGAGTTATATTAGAAACTTTTGATTGTTCGTCTAGAATTTTTTTCGTTATCGTTGCAAATACATTTGATACAGCCTTTTCTAAATATGAGAGCGTATGAACTGCTTTGAGAATGCAAAAAGGTTCAAAATCATCATTTGCTAATACAGGAATTTTCATTGGTATGCTATTCATCTTATAAAAATATTATTATGTTTCATTTAACATTATAAAATTGCGTTTACACTCAATTTTGAATATCTATTTTAAAATTCTGAGATTATGAAATTTTGTTTAAACAAAAATATGCCCTTTATATGTTTTTATTAATTTTTTCATTATATAAACATTAAAGTTATTTTTAAATCAACTTATAAATATTTTTATGATGTATGATAATTATATTTTATATTATTTTATATTTTCATATCTTTAATATCAATATATATGAATATGAATGATTTAATAATCTGTTAGTAAAAAAGAATTAATGGTACAACCTACAAGGTATCATTAGAGTGAAAAATGATTAGAGGAGATTTTTTATAACAACTCTTTTTATTGTTTTACACTAATCCATAAAGGTTATTATGAAAAAAATGGATATTTTACAAAAAAATAAATATAATAGGATATTTCTTAGATTATATACTTATACATTATAATTAAATGTATTTATCTAAATATTATTTAAATATAATCAATATAATTTAATATAATTATATTTATTTACAATTAGAAAATGTTAAATTTTTGAGAAAAAAATTTTCTATTTACGATTAGAAAAATTTTAAATAAAATATTTTTATCTTCAATTAAAAAATATTTTTACTGATATATTAGCTAAAATAAATAGTAAAATTAATAATTAAATAATATAAAAGCATACAATGCATAGAAAAAATGTCCATTTAGAGATTTTGAGTAATTAAAAAATTGACCTGGCTATCATAAAATTTATTTTCAAAGAATTTTGATATACAAGTCAATTGAAAATAAAAAATCAAGAGCAATCAAATGTATTGTCTTTTATAATTACAAAAACAATGGTTCTTTGTAGCAAAGAATTATTATATGCTATAGTAATTTGTTTAGGACCTTTTACTTTTGGTAATATTGCAATTTATCCATCGCCAACAGCAGAAGAAATTAGAAGAATTCATCATCTCAAAGAAAACGCTCTAGAATGGTCCTTTTACAATGGAGTGTCGTCATTAACAGCTATAGTTGGACCATTTCTAACAGAATTTTTATTACGAATCTTCAAAAATTCACGAAAGAAAACAATTTTTACATTAGCGATAGGCGGAACAGTATTTTGGCTTTTTAATTTAATTACTAAAGTATCAATATGGACAGGGATTGTAGCCCGAGCTTTAATTGGTTTTGTTCTTGGTGGCTATTCATCAATATCTCCAATGTTACTAGTTGAAATAGCACCGAAAGGTTTATCAGGTTTTTATGGCTCATTAAATCAATTTGCACTCGTTCTTGCCACATTTATTATCAATTGTCTTGGCCCACACCTCAATTACTTAGAATTAAGCATTTACTGCGCCTGTTTTCCATTTATTCAAGCGTTTTTGATCTGGTTTGTTCCAGAAACGGGCACGAACGACCCAGACACGCAAGTAAAAAGTGAACAGAAAGAAAGTTTATGTCAGAAAAAGTACGCAAAAGGCCTGATGATTGGAATTCTAATGATGGTTTTCCAACAATTTTGCGGCATCAATGCTGTCATTACGAATCTTGTTGATTTGATGAACAAATCGGGACTTGACTTCGATCCATGTTATCAGGCGGGCATTGTTCAATTATCACAGCTGTTTGCTGTTTTCATCGGCGCTGTTCTCGTTGACAAACTCGGACGAAAAGTTGTCTGGATGATTTCGACGTTGTTTGTCACTGTTTTTTTGTTGATATTTGCTTTGAATACGAAATACGAATGGTCAAATGTTTTGCCTTTGATTTCTATTTTCTTGTACGAATTCGGATTCGGTCTCGGCGTCGGGCCAATTCCTTGGTTCATCATTCCTGAGTATTTCGATTTTAACGTTCGTGCTTTGGCAACTGAAATTGTGTCTGCTTCAAATTGGATGTGCTCGTTCTCGATCATTTTCTTGTGGCCACTGATGAAGGACGGAATGGGAATGTTCGGATCGTTCTTGTTCTTCATGGTCGTATCGTTCATTTCATTTTTGTTTGGATTCTTCGTGATTACGGAGCCTAAACAACAGCATAATGGAACTTTGAATGCTCAGTTAATCGCCGATGACTTAGGTGTAGCTTCAACTTAATGGATTTTATTCATTTATTATTAATAAAAATTTTTTTTTAATAATTACATATTTTTGCACTTTTGTAATTGATTGGAAAGATTTCATGTTCTTTTTGACAGAACTTTGTAATTACAGAATTTTTTTTTGATAGATGCTTTAATGATAATCAGAAAAATGAGCCTTTGTGAATAATAATGAATTAATGGAAAAAAAATGAATAGAGAATCTTTATTGTATTTTTTTATACGATTTGTGGCTTTAAATTTATGGATATATTAATTAAAAAATAATTGAGAGGTTTATATCAAAACTTTTTCAATAAAAATCATTTAAAAAGAGAAATTGTATAAACCTCAGAAAAACAAACTTTTTGAATAAAATCTACTTGAATTGCATCTACTCTGAAATAGTGTTATCAATGATAAAAATCAACAAATAAAGCTAAAGAAGGAATTGAATTCTTGAATGATCTTGTTGAGTTTAATTGTATTTATCCAAAAATATATTTTAAAATGTATTTTATATATATTAAAAGATTTTAAAGCCTTAAAAAAAATTGATCTTTTAGTTTTAAATTGCATCATAATCATCTTTGCTGGCAAAATCTTCCAATTTTTCTTTTAGTGGCTTCCCTGTTACAACGCATATTGGATTTTTATTTGATGCTACCAATTGCCTAAGTTCTTCTTTATCATAATAAACTCCTGTTGATGCCATGACTAGGTTTTCCTTTTTTCTATGAAAGATTTCTACTTCTTCTTCATTTTTATAAAAAATAGATTCATTGAAATTATCAGGAACCTTATCTGGCAATTCATCAAAATCATTACAAATTTTGTATGATTCAATGAATTCTTTATAATCATCTTTAGCATTTAATTGAGTAGATTTTTTTGCAAGTTGTTCATATTTTGAACGATCAGATTTGTATGTATCAAGAATATCAATTTCAATAGGTGCTTCAATGCAAGGATCAGCCAAAATATTTCTTATTTCGTATATAATATCAATAATATGCATAGATGAAGTGTATTTGGTTTTGATTAAATCCAAGCAAATTTTCCCTTCTTTAGAAACATTGAGATGGTAAGGAACTGTAACAAATGTGAAATAAGGATAATGAAAGGGATATTCATTTGGAAACGAAATATATAAACACCACCATTTGTTTTTGTATGGTGTTCCGTTAGGTCCTTTAAAATAAGCAATCCAGCGATCAAAATTACTTCTATATGTAAATATTTTCAGATCTTGATCTTTATTTTTCATGGCATAATAAATTTCACGGGCGATCCTTCTTTGTCTAGGCATATCGATATTTGTTTCTAAATTTTTGGAAATAAAACTTTGGGGAGTAGACAAGAACAATTTATCTTCCAAATTTATTTTTTCTTTATTTATAATTTCAACATCAAAAGTACTGTTTTTAATTACATTATTTGTGAAATCATCTGTGATTTTATCTATTTTTAGACGTGATGGAATTGTGCTTCTATCTCCTTTAATCAAAGGATTTATATTTCCCTTTCGAAAGCTTGTATCTATAAAAGCTTTTTGATTAAATAATGAAAATGCTTTATACATATCATTAAAAACAAAAGAAAAGCCACCAGATGCATGACTGACTGCGCAAAGGGACTTGCAAGTTTTTTTAGAATTTAAAATAACGCTATCAACAATGATTTTATAATATATGAGTAGTTTAATAATTTTTACACAATTTTCTTTTGAATTTGCATCTTCTTCATCTGTAATCACAATGATTCTTGTTTGGAGATCTTTGAATTTTTCATTTTCTTTCTTGAATTGGATGATTTCATTGATACTAAAATAAATGGAGTCCCATAATTTTGACACTGATTTTAGTTCTATGTTACTTAATGCCTCTTCTAATGATGGAGAGACCGAATTCAATCCCTTTTTTAATAATACCTCATCATTGAAAGATACAAGACCAATAAAGTTTTCATATTCTTGATTCTTTTCAAAAATGGATACACACTTTTTGGCAATTGTTAAACGATCACATTTATCTGAATTTGGTGGAATTAAGTAGCCTTCAATATCAGCACTCATTAGAAAAGATGCATTAACATTAAAAAATATGATTTCTTTTTGATTACAAATGCTCATAACATTTTCTATTTCAATGTTTCCTTGTTCATATGAAAATGAAGTGATATCTTTTAAAATGCATTCATTAGTCATTGGATCATATATTTTGGCCTTAAAACCATTTTCAGTATCTTTTTCATTCATCATGTAGAGATAATTGCATTCTTTCCCTTTAATAATTGAATAATCAGGAATCAGTGGTGCCGAAAGAGGTGATATTATTTTGAATTGGGATTCAAGATTGAATGCATTATCAATATACTTAATATTTTCAATTTCAATATCAAAGAAAGGATCTTCTTCTTTATCATCTTTGTTATAGAAATGAGGTTGCCAGTAATAACATTTGATTTCTTTTTCAATCATATAATATCTTACACCACCAATTATATCATCAAACATCGTATCGGAAAATCTTTTTTTCACAAAAATTGGCTTTGTTTCTAATTTTATAGAACTAGGAAAATTATTGATATTTGCTAACAAAGAACATAAATTAAGACTATATTCAAATACTCTATCATTTGGTACCAGAGAATTTGGAAGAAATCCTCTGAAAAATGTGTAAAGAGTTGAGCAAAAAGTGACAATATCCTGATTTGTGATTTGGTATACATTAATCATTTTTCTCATTGAAATGATCAGTGGTGCGAAATGAGTCACGCATGCAAAAGCTCGAAAAAGAAGTTCTGACTTCTGACCACCATTTATTATGTATGCAATTAGACACCTCATGTCACATATACCTTTTTCTGAAGACTCGACAAGAGGTGAAATTAACATTTTATTATCTAAATTTGTTTTATTAACACTGGTACAAAATTGATCTTTTAACATAGAATCATCAATATTTGAATTAGCAATAACACCATAAACAAATTTATTGGGATTTTTTCCATCTAGTTTTGAGTCAGATTCGATTGGATTTCCACCAGAATCATAAATAAGTAATTTATTACCTTTAAGGTCAATTTTAATCTTATTTAGCTTGTCTTTGAGCAGTGATTGACATTGTGGTTCTGATTCAATGCCTGCTAATTGAACAGTAATGCCATTTAAAAGATGTTCTTTAGTACTACCTGTAAATGAAAATAAGAATTGTTCGTTTAAAGTTTTTGATTTAGTTAAAATTGCTGCAGGCATTGCTTTGATAGTAGGGATGCCATATTTGGTCTCATCTTTAAGACAAAATATCTTCCGCTTGAATTCTTTTGTTGGTTTTAATTCAAATGTTTTGGAAACAAAAAAAATAATATCATCTTCTAAATAATCATTAATTTCATCATATAAATCTATCTCTGCGCCATGATAATATATAATTTTGTAAGTGGAATTTTCTTTCCTATTGATGATATTTAAAAGATCCTGGCATGTTGAAATTTTAGGAATCATTACAACAAAAAGTCTGGAAGGAACATCAGTCAAAGCATAAAACACTCGAATCTTAGATAACATAGAAATGGTTGTCCCAAATTTAAAAAAAAATTCTATGCATGAATAACTTTTTCTGAATTATTTTCTGCCATCTTCATGAAACAACTTTTTTCTCAATCTTACCAAAATATATTTTCTGAAAAGATAATATTTTTTTCTGGTATTCTCCTTTATTTTGAAGGTTTAATAAATTTTAAAAAGAATTGTTGGAATCCAATCATAATATATTTTCTTAGAACAATAAATAAACTGATGACTTTTAAATTAATTATTTAACCAACAATGGATCATTATAAATACAGCCATAATTGTATTTAAAAAAAATAAGAATAATCAATTAAAAAAACACTTTACTATTTACATTTAAGTTATTTTAACCATAACAATCAAATTCCATGTATCCAATAAAGTGAACATCATGTTTTATATGTTTTTTCAATGCACATGTCTCACAAATACAAATTCTCCCTGATATATCACATGTGTAGCACGTGTAACAAGCTGAAATATCATTTTTATCAAGAACTTGCCTATCACAGCATTCTCTATCGTCATGAAGCTTTGGCACCATCATCATCATGCAATTTTTTGTTGACTGACATGTGCAACTAAACTCTTCAATTCCAACGTATTTAATTGAATGGTTTATATGACAATTAATAGCGCATGCTTCACAAATTCCAAGAGTTCCATTAATTCCACATGTCATGCAGTAATACTTCCTCTGATTTATCTTTTTGTCTTTATTTAAGAAATGCAAATTCGGACAATTTGTCAAATAAGAAGAATTTTCATCTTTTGGCAAAATCTGGCAATTAAAATGAGAACAGTCGCCGCAATCACAATAAAAATCATCAGCGAATTGATGAAATTCAACAGCATGATCCTTATGACAATAATTAGCACATGCAGAACAACAGCCACATTTATTAGCCAAACCACAAGTATGGCAATAATAAAAAGGCTGTTTTATATAATTTGGACCTGTTTTAATGTACGTACAAATCGGTTTCCGTGAAGGAGAAGCAATTTTACAAAAACATTGATCGAAACAATGACAAATTTTATTATCGAAAAACCCAACAAAACGAACTTTATGACCTTGATGGCATTTAATTGCACAATTCTGACACATGTAAAGATACTTCTCAACATGACAATCCTCACATTGATACATCGGCTGTTTGACATGAGTTCCGTACGTTAATTCATAAGTACAACGAAGATCATCTAAATTTGAAATGCATTTACATTCACAGAAAGATGAGCATACACAGCTGCCTCGATTCGACTCTTTAACCAACATGATTTCATGTCCGTTATGACACTTTGAAGCACATATTTCGCAGATGAAATTGTCACCAAGAATTTTACACGTCACGCAATGATAAAACTTTTGATTACAATTTTTACCAACTGTAACAAGAGTACAAATTGGATCAATCTTTGGTATCAACTTATTCACTGACGGCGGTGGAGGATTAATCTCAGCTGGGATGTTTATGTCCTGCTTAATCGAGTCGATAAGTTGAGCTGCCAACATATTTTTTGTTGGCTTTGCGATCTTTTTGTGGCAAAGCGGACATTCTTCTAGCTTCAATATACAGTACTCGCACACTGTGTGTCCACATGCTGGGATAATCATTGGTGATCTGGCAGGAGGCAGCATTGCTAAGTAACAAACAGGACATTGAATATTATCAAGTAATTTGTCATCTGAAATGTGACTACTTTTTGAGACGGTTTTCTCAGAATTTTCTTGATCTTTTTGAATTATGTTGATTTGCTTCAGTTTAGGATTGTTAATGCACCAACCTTCTTTCAAACAGGTGACCGTTGCTGGTATTGAAATGGTTTCAATTGATGTCTCAGAAAAAGCTTCTCGCTCTATCGTCTCCAATTCAGAATCTGGAGGAATTTCAACTTGATAAAGTTGCTCGCAATGGTAAAAGGCACCTTCACAAATTTTGGTGATGTGAGGTGGAATTGAAACTTTTTGAATGCGGGTCTCTGAAAGTGCATATGATGCAATTCGCTTGATGAACGTTGGTATTGTGATTTCTTCAATGTCTCGTCGTACAAATATCAGAACATCATAGTTGTCACTTTTTTTATCGTCTTTTCCAATGATCATCTTGTTATCAATATATTGATATGATTCATTATTAGGCATAATAGTGATTTTTGTGAGTTTCGAAGTACTTTTACACCATCCTTCTTCAAGATTTGATAGACTAGATGGGATATTGATCTTCTCAAGTGTGGAATAGGCAAAAGATTCTTTTTCGATTGTTTGAATTTTTGAGTTTGATGGAAATTGGATGGATTTAATAGTTTTAGAATTCTTGAAAGAAAACCTTAGTATTTTTTCAATGGAGTATTCATTTGTTTCATGCTTGATTGATGGTGGAATATAAATATCTCCAGTTACATCGTCGTTACTAATCACATTTGCTGTCTTATCTTCTTCATTTAGAATAAAGACTAGTTTATTTTGCTTGATTTCTTTTCTTTCAATTGATTCTTCACTACCCATTTTATTATTACTTCCTCTCAATTTTAAAAGAATAAACTCCCTTACAATAAAAATAATTATATCTGTATTTTTTAAAAATAAATTTAATTTTTAAAAATAAATTTATATTATAATTATCAATATACATATTATATATTAATATTATTGGCAATTTCTTTTTTTATGAAAAGATAAAATGATTTGAATTAAGAAAAATAAAATAGCATTAAAAATTTCAACACTGCAGCCAAAATGTTAATATATAGAGATGAAAAAGATATTGATGAATTCAACAAAGCAATCAGTTCACAAGAAGGGAAAAATTACTGAAATATAAATCTGAATTAAAAGGTGAAAATGAAGTTTTATCAAAAAATACTCATTTTAAAAAAAACTACAGTAAGGTTTCAAAATTGGAAAACGTTTCAAAATAGGAAAATCGACTTTTTGAGAAAAAAATTTTCATTAATAAAAATGAAAGAAATAAAGAAATAGAGAGAAAATCTTGTTTAAACCTACCATTTTAAGAAATAATATTTCCATGATTAAGTTTATCACACAGCTGTTTGCGACATTATATTCATCAAATAGTGTTTTCCTATCTCTATATGAAAAAATGAGCATCATTCAAAAAGTGGATTTTCCATTTTTGCAACGCTATAAAGGAAAATCCAAATTTGAATTAAATTCGTTATTTTGACTTTTATTTTAAATTCATTTTAATCGTTTTCTATGAAAAAGTAGATTTTCCTCTTTTGAGACGTTTTTGAATTTTACAACCTTACTGTAGAAGAATTCAATAAAGTTGAAAAAAAAATTTATTGAACTTAAAGATGTATTAATAACATTTCTGGAAACAAAGAAATACTTTGTGAATATCATATCTTAATTTATCCTTACGAAGAAGATAATTGGCACATCAAGTTAAAGATTTTATTGGTTTATTAAAAAATATTTAAATCATAAGATTTCTTACCATTATATTATAGTTATTCAATGCCCCATTATGGCCTTTATCAGCAGCCATTTTATAATAACGAGCTGCTTCTCTTTTATTAACTGCAATTCCATCACCATTATATAACTTAGAAGCATAATTGAACATTGCACTTGTATTTCCTTTATCAGCAGCCATTTTATAATAACGAGCTGCTTCTCTTTTATTAACTGCAATTCCATCACCATTATTTAACATAACACCATAATTGAGCATTGAACTTGTATTTCCTTTATCAGCAGCCATTTTATAATAACGAGCTGCTTCTCTTTTATTAACTGCAATTCCATCACCATTATCTAACATAAGAGCATAATTGAACATTGAACTTGCATCTCCTTTATCAGCAGCCATTTTATAATAATGAGCTGCTTCTCTTTTATTAACTGCAATTCCATCGCCATTATCTAGCATAAGAGCATAATTGAACATTGAACTTGTATCTCCTTTATCAGCAGCCATTTTATAATAACGAGCAGCTTCTCGTTCATTTTTTTGAACTCCAACTCCATTTGATAATATATTGCCATATCTAAGCATTGATTCACAATCACCTAAATCAGCTCCCATTTTGAAATAACGCGCTGCTTCTGGCTCATTCAAAGGAACTCCTTCTCCTTTTGATAAAAAATCAGCATAACAATACATTCCAACAACACTTCCTTTATCAGCAGCCATTTTGCAATATTTAACTGAATCTTGTTTATTTTCAGGAACTCCGTCACCATTTAATACAATACAACTATAAGAAAGCATTGATTCAACATCGCCATTGTCTGCGGCCATCTTATAATATCGAGCTGCTTCCAATTTATTTACATCAATTTCTTCACCACTTTCTAGCATAAAAGCATAGGTATGCATTGCACCAACATTCCCTTTATCTGCTGACATTTTAATGTATTTTGCTGCTTCTTGTAAATTAACTTCAATTCCTTCTCCTTTTTGTAGCATAATTCCATAATTATACATTGCTTGCGCATCTCCTTTATCAATTGCTATTTAATAATATAAAATTGCTTTTCGTTTACTAGTCGGAATTCCATCACCATTACTTTAACATCGACATATTTACTGGTTCAATTTTGAGATTTGAGAGATTTGGACGTCCGTTATTAATAACTTTTTTTTTTTGAAGTTTTCAATCGATTCTTCATACGGATTTGGTGATCTATTTGTAATAAGTCGATACGCAATCATTGAAAAAGAATAAACATCTGACTTGGTTGTTGGTTGTTTTCCATTTAGAACATCTGGAGATTGATAAATTATCGAGTTAATTCAAATTTGGATTTTCCTTTATAATCAATAGTATTAAATTCGTTATTTTGACTTTTATTTTAAATTCATTTTAATCGTTTTCTATGAAAAAGTAGAACCTTACTATAATTGACATTTATATTTGGCAAAAAAAGAAAATTTTTCCAAAATTTTGGTCGAAAAAAAAAAAAAAAAAAAAAAAAAAAACTTTAATTGTCAGGTTTGACACATTTTTAAACTCAGATAATCGATAATAAAATGTTATCGATTGCAAATTTTAATTGATGAATTCGATTATCAAGTATGATATGTGATACAAAAAAACAGGGTTGTGTATCGATCCTCTCCGGTAGCGGTTATTTTTCCGGTAAAATATCGATATTACCGGCTCTAACCGCCGGTAACGGTATTTATCGATAAAAAACCGAAGTATCGATGCAAAAGTGGAAAATTTATATCGAATGTCAGTTTTTTTTTAAAAAAAATGTATCCGATTCATTTAAAAATCATTGACAAATGGCCAAAATGATTAAAGAAATTTATAAGGTTCTAATGAATATTGTCAATTCTCTTTAATTACATATTTTACAACAAATAATCATAATAATAATTGAATAATCAATGGTTTCTTAAATATCGTAAATTTAATCATCTTTATGTCAATTTCTATTTGGAGATAAATATAACATTCCAGAACTATTGAATTAACTATTAATATGAGAAAGTACATAATATATATAAATTTTATTGTTTTTAATGATAATAATTATATCGAAAATTTGGATTGTAAAATGAAAATGAATATGACGAGATTTCTGAAGAATAAAGACAATAATATACTTTTTATAGGCTAGTAATTATATTTAAAATTAAATAATCAAATGTTTTAATATTTTTATACATTACTTATTAAAATACCGTATCGATACTGATAAAAAGTATTATAAAGTACTTTTTTAATAACCGCTGATACTCTAAAAATGCCGAAGCACTTTTGTATCGAGACTAAAAAATACCGAGCAAAAAAGTATCGATATTTACCGAATACCGATACTTCTTCGGTAACCGGTATTTAGTCGTATCGATAAACAACGCTGCAAAAAAAATATTTTTTGATATCGAATCTTAATACCTGAAAAAAACATTAAAAATAGTATTTTATAATATTTTATCACAAAAAGTTCTCTTTCTCAAAATTTCGACAAAATTTATATATGGAAATTGAGGAAGCCCTTGCTATAAAGAGAGATTTTCAGTCTCTATTTCTCGAATTTTTAGAAAACAATGATGATGATTGTGATATTTTCATGGAATTAACAAAATATATTATAGATTCTAATATTTCCAAAAATCATCAAGATTTACTAGATATATTTTATATGATATCAAATATAGTAAATTACCATAAACGCGAACATCATTTTTTCGACAAAATTATTCAAGTATTAAAATTCATACTCCCAGATATACAGTCTCATTTTAATAATATCGATCTGTATAACATTTTTAAGACCAACAAATTATTTCTTTTATTTCTTATTCAACAAAAAGTAATTATACCGACCACTGATTTAATCAATATTATAAAACAACTCTCAACAGAGCAATTTACAACTATACACAAATCAGCCTTTGTTGATGGTAAACCTGTTTATTCCATTTCTTCAGAAAAGTTGCCCAACAGGTATTTTTTATATACATCATTTAAAAGTTACGTTAACAATTCTATTAAGAAACAAATTGAAAAAGAAATTCGACAAAAGTTTGATACTGACATCAAAACTTTTGAAAAAAAGTGCCAAAAAGGCGAGAATGATTCATTTATTTGTGGTTTAATTCGAGAAGACTTAATTGATGAGTTTGTTATACATGTGAATAAAACAAATTATCCACTTAATTCAACGATAGACGACTCAATATTCGAGTGTAACTTTTTCTTAATAAATAAAAATCCAACATTAATTGAATATGCAACTTTTTGTGGGTCTTTTCAAATTTTCAAATATTTACAAATTAATCAAGTCCAAATAAATGAAAGTATCTGGGAATACGCAATTCATGGAAGAAACCCAGACATCATTCACGTCATTGAAAGATTGAAAATTGAGCCAAGCCAAACGTTGGTAATAGAATCAATCAAATGCCACCACAATGGAATTGCAAATTACATGAAAAATAACATTGTAACTAGTGATAAGGAAGAAGATGGTTTTATATATGCTGCTTTGGATCATTATAATTATGCTTTTTTACCTGATTACAAAAAGCTGTTGTCATTGAAAGACAAAATGAAAAATCCAATTTTGAGACAATTTTATTCATTAACTAAAATAACAATTCCTTCTTCTGAAACCAAAATTGAAATTTTCTATTTTCAAGATTTTTCGAATTTAAATGAAATCTTCATTCCTTCATCGGTGATTTCAATTGGTGATAACGTATTCTGTAATTGTAAAGGATTGAAAATAGTTGCATTTGAAAGTCCATCTTCATTATATTCAATTGGAAGCAATGCTTTTGAAGGATGCTCATCACTTGCACGAATCGCAATTCCATCATCTGTAAAAATGATTAATTCTGGTGCTTTCAAAAATTGCACAGCATTGAATCAAGTAGCAATTCCATCGTCTGTCACTTCATTTGGCATAAATATTTTTGATGGAATTCAATCACTTGATATGACAGGTGATGTCAAACATATTCATTCAAAATTGTTTGAAAATTGCTCATCATTGCGTCAGATAACAATTCCTGAATCAGTGACATCAATTGATGATGATGCTTTCTGCCAGTGCACATCGTTGTCAGAAATAACAATTCCTGATTCAGTGACATTTATTGGATCAGCGGCATTCAAGGGATGCTCATCATTGAAAAGAATAGAAATTCCTTCGTCTGTTAATTCTATCGGATCTGCTGCTTTTGCTCAATGTTCATCATTAGAACAAATTACTCTTCCGGTCTCATTGAAATCAATTAAAGCTGGCTCGTTTTGCATGTGCTCATCTTTGGAACAAATTGAAATTCCGAGTTCTGTGACATCAATTGAATCAGAAGCATTCGCTGATTGTACAAAATTAAAGCAAGTTTCAATTGAAGAGCCACCGTCATTACAGTTCATTGGCCATAATGCATTCAAAGGATGCTGCTTATTGACGCCAATACCGATTCCAAAATCAGTTCAAATGATTGCTAAAGATGCATTTGATTGGTGCTTATTACTGTAACCTAGCTTTATTGAGTCATAAATGAACTATGGGGATATAAACGAATTGAATATTCGTTAAATGAATCAAATATCTTCAAATCAAGAAAATTAAATAAAGAAAACTTTTAATTTTTTTCTTATTTGTTTAATTAAAAAAAATAATATTTTTATTAATTTACTAATCAATTTGACCGAAATCATTATTCCTCGTACTTAAGCACTCAAGGTCGTACACTTGTCCGCGGACAGAGAAAGAGATAGGAGGAGGTTCTCAATTTTAATGATTCATATACCTGAAACATTTGTGAACTTGTTGAATCCATTAGAAAACTTGCAAGTTCTAAAAAACAGTGAATTTCACTTGCCTATTCACTTGTCCTTAATAAATAACAATTACAAAGCTCCTGTTCATTCAAATGCTGCTTTTGCTAATGAATTATTTACTAAATACGTTTCTATTTTGGAGTTATTTGTTCAAAATAAATTAAATGCCTGTTAACATTATCAAAATTCTTCCTAACTAGCACCATGAAAAAAAATATTAAAATCATTTTCATTTAGTATTTTATTTGATTGTTTTTCATTTTTTTTATTAAAAAATATAAATTATTTGTTTAATGTGTTACTCGCAGCATAAACAATGAGAAATAAATATTATAGCTATAATTTCATTACAATGATATAACTACTACTTTTCATGACATTTTAGAACATTCAATTTTGAATAGAGCGAAAAATCAACACTTTTAACTTGAAATTTTTATTTCAATTGCACTCAATTTTTAAATTCCAATTAGAATTTATTTTCTAAGAACTCAAGACTTCACTTATTTTCATGAGCTCTAAACAAAAGATTCAAACAATTCGATATGTTGTTTTTTGAAGTACTGGAGTTGGTAAAAGTACTTTAGGAAATGTTCTTTTGGGTAACAAAATGTTCTTTTTTTAATCTCTACTCTTAAACTCCTCTAAAATAGTTAACATATTAATTTATATAGAAAATAGAATAAACATTCTTTTATGAATTAATTCTTTTATAATTTCACTCTATTGTTAATTAGAATTTTCTTTAATTAATTAATTGTCTCTAAATTTCCAATTAATTAATAATAATAATGATAATTTAACAATAGCAAATCATATCAAATTTATAACATATATATATATATATATATATATATATATATATATTATAACTAAAAATACTAATAGCAATAAAATAAGAATTAGTTTATTAAGAACCTAAACTTGAAATTTAAAGGATATTGCTATTCTTTGATTTAAATAATGCAATAATTTTCTCATCATCAGTTAATTCAAAAGGTCTTTTTCATAAAATAATATATTTTCACCATAAAAATTATTCAATAATTTTTTAATTGCTGAAACTTTTATCAACTTTTTTTCATTTGAACGATCAAAACGCATTGAATTTTCGATTTGGAAAATTCATTTGGTTTTAATCAATGGATTGGATTTGGGAAGCATTTGAGAATCTAATTGCTGATTGCTGAAAAAAAGATATAAAAACTACATTTTTTAATGATAAAAACAAACATAATCATATCTTTTTTTTTTTTTTTTTAAAAAAAAATAAATCCTTTTTATTTAAAATAAAAGTAAAAGATCTATCATTAATGGAATATGTCCAAAATGTGCATAATTTTATCTAAGAAAATTAATGTTTCTTTTGGTTCTCTTCTAAAATATATTGTGCTGATTCATCGAAGCCATTACTTTTTAGCACATCAACCATTTTGATTGCAATAGGATGATATCTCAATTTTCTTTTAAAAAGTGAATTTATAAATTTCTTTGAAGTTTTTTCCATCAAGCTTTCTAAGAAGCGTTTTGGATATTCAATATTAGTATATTTCAATACCTTATCAATTAAATCTTCATTATAAAGCTTGCAAATTTTTAATAAAATATTAAAATCAATTGAAGATGAAAACTTATTTTCAATTTCGTTATTCATGCTTCGATTAATCCAATCCAAAATGAAGTTGGCCGTTTTAGCATTATGAATTACCGAATTTTGGAAGAATCTAAAAATTTCACTTGGATTTGCGTCTTTTATCATATATTCAACAGCGTTAGTCACTCCGTTATATATCCATTGTAAGAAAATTGGATACTGTCCAATATAAATGTCGATCTTGCTACTTTTATGTGAATACAAAAATTTAAATAATTCGAAATCTTGATGTGTAATTCGCAAAAATGAACAATATGAAGTATCATCGACATTATTGTCAATATTATCCATTATATAAGCAATCTTTTTGAGACATGGTAATAATATATGATAATTAGCTGACTCAAAAGCTACAATTAAATGGTCATGATTCAAATAACTGTATATATTATCTTCATTATCTTCAAAATCTTCTAAATTTTCGCTTTCTTTGTTTCCTTCTGATATATCAATAAAATAATCTGTTAATTCATACTGATGAGAGTTTATTGAAAATTGAAATGCACGATCAATTGGACATTTTGTCTCACATATATGAATTATTTCGTAGTTTCTTCCTGAAATTGCATAGCATATCAAATTATCATCAAAAATAATACTTGGTTGCATCCATAAAAACTTGAATATCTTAATAGATCCATAAGTAGCAGCAATTTGAATAAGTGATGGAGTTTTGCATTCAGTTAATGTTCGTTCATAATATGAATAGTCAAAATTATAATTAATATCATAATTATTTTTGGCCAAAATTGATTGAAATTCTTCAATATCATCTTCTCGAATTGATTTGTGTAAAGGTGAAGGATTATTACTTTTTTCACGATTTTGTTTATGATCTTCTGGATTTGCTATTACTTTTTTTAAAAAATTGGATAAATTGGAATCATTTCCATTTAATATATTATCTTTCCTTTTTTCGGCATATTCATGATCATAATCATCAATTTCATGGTAGAAATAAGCAAAAAATTTTTGTGAAACAATTGATTTTTGTATGATTGACTCAAGAGAAATCAAGTTTTTCGAAAAAAGATAATAAACATCGTAATGCATACTTGTCATTATATCAAGTATGTCAATATCTTTGATATCAAATTGCTTTATTTTCTGATAAAAATAAATTAAAACATTTAAAATGAGTTCTAGCTTGGTGAAATTATATATTGTAAAAAGATGTATGTTCCAAACGAATTGAAGAATGGATTCACGATTATCAAAGAAATATTTTGAATTATCTTCAATAAATTTAATGATTTCCTGATATGATTCTTCAGTAATATGATTAAGAAGATTTTGATATTGTTGAATTACTGTATATCTTTCATTATTTTGGGAAAGAAATTCTTCGGCATTCATAAATTATTATGAATATTTTAAAAATTTTATTGAAAATTTTGACAAAAAAAATTCCAAAAATTTTGAAAAATTTTCCATGTTAAAATATTGAACGATGTGGCAGGCTAAAATCATATCTTCTTTTTATATTATTAAATTATATTATATTTAATAACAGTAATAAAATATATATAATGAATTTAAGACCAAAATATTCCATAAATTATATTCTATATGTATTTTTTCACTAATAATATATTGAATAAAATTATTATGTAAACAATTCAAAAATACTTAGAAAATAAAATATTAATATATACATGATGAGCAGTAAAGCAAAATGAAAAATATTTAAATTATTTTCAAAAACTTTTTTTTTTTGAAATTTATCACTTTATTAAAGAAATGTTTGTATTTTAATCTGATTTGATTATCAAAATTTATAAAAATATGAAAATTGTGTTCTAAATAAAATAATAGATCAATTTTTTATATATTAGTATATTTTTACCCAATTTCGGATTATATTGTTCTAATTCATATTAAAATGTCTTGATTTCACTATTTTTTTCTCTCCTTTATAATCTTAATCTAATAAATACATCGAATTATTATATGTTGTTAAAAATGAAAGAAAAGTTTTGATGAAACATTCTAAATCAAATGAATTACTTAACTTTTTATTTATGCTTTTAGATTTTGATCATTATTATTATCATCACATTCTATTTCAATATTAAAATAAAAGAAATTAAATTTATTTATTTGGATTCAAAAGCGTATTTCATTCTTTTAATTTACAATTAAAATTCAATGCTTTATGATCTTAAAGTATTGAAAAAAAGATAAGATAAAAGATAAAAAGCTGTTAGCAATATCCTTTCTGTTATTTGTCGGTTACAATTTTTTATATTATATATTTCATTGCTTTTCTCATTCTTATGTTAAAATCAAAATTACAAAAAGATACAAAAAAATATTTTATGAGCCTTATTTATTTCCAAAAGAAAAAGATGTATTTTATTACTATTTAAACCAAGCGCATACATATTTTGAATATGGATCTAGTGGAGGCATACATCAAGCAGCCAAGCGAGGATTAAAAATATATTCTGCCGAAGTTGGGCCTTTATGGGTTTCATACTTAAAAAAAGAGATTAAAAGGATTGATCAAGTTTTAGCAAAGCCAACAAATATAACATATTTATATTACGATCTTCAAACAAAAATCACGCCTACAAAAGAAGATTTCAAACAATACGTTACGCTTTATGATCATAAAAAATATAATGCAGATCTAATATATATTGATGGGCAATATCATACATCTTGTATTTTTCACATGTATAACCAAATTGACAGTAAGACAATAATTATCATTCATGATCTTGACAAGCCAAAACTTCGCAAAGATATTAAATCGTTTTATAAACAAATACAAAAAGTTGGAAGATTATTTGTATTTCAAAAAAAAGATCCAGCACCAACTCTGACTGATGACATTATTGAAAAAATTGAAGAAAAGGATTTTACGGTGGGAGTTAAAATTGGAATTGAAACTTATTTAAGAAAAAACCTCAGCAGTGTAGTTGAACATTATATGAAATATGATAATGACGAAATGATGACAAAACCGCCCAAAAAACTAGCTTTTTTCTTATGGTGGCAAGGAATTGAGACAGCTCCGCCCATAATTAAAGTTTGTCTCGCTGCTGTTCGGAAGAATCTACCAGATGGAGAAGTCATACTCATAACCAAAGATAATATTTCAAATCTTGTTCAACTTCCAAACTGGATCTTTGAAAAAGTGGAGAAAAAAACATTATCATTGAATCATTTATCAGATTTATTAAGATACACTCTTCTTTCTAAATATGGCGGGCTTTGGATTGATGCAACAATATTCACAAAGGACCAAATATCTTCAGAAATATTTGACACTCCATATTACACGATCCACTTCGATGATACATATAAATATGTTACCGGTAAATGGGCAACATTTGTTCAAGCATCATACATTAATAATATTGTGACAAAGTTTATGTCTGAGCTTTTTTTAGCTTTTTTAAAATATCATGATAAAGTATTTAACTATTTTATAGCAGACTTCATGATGCTTCTTGGCTATGATTACATTCCATCTTTCAAAAGAACAATTCAAAATGTTCCTTTCAATAATCCAGCCGTTTTACAGATGCTGGATCATATTCATGATAAATACTCAGAAGACTCTTATAATTATTTGACAAAAGATACAAATTTCTTTAAAATTACTTGGAAGTCAAATTTAAAGCCTTATATAGATGGACAACAAACAGTTTTTGGTTATATTGCATCTAAGTATCTTCATAATTCTTCACTCTATAACGAAAAAGTATAGATTCTCTATCTTTTATAAATGTTATATTGTTATCTTTTTATATATATCATTGTTATTGTTATTATCATATTGCAGAATTCTATATTGGTCTTTTCTTCGCCTTCTTCACAAATTAAAGCCATTCCTCTCCCATCTGGCGAGAAAACCATTAGTGTAGCTTGTCTTGATAATTCAATAGTTTCTCTGAGCTCTAATGGCAAGGTTTTTTCTTCGCCTGTTGATAAAGGAGAAAGCTTACTTAGATTTTCAGCAGTTGAAGAACTAGCAGGTCAAGAAATTGTCTGCGTGTCAGGAACATACACCCATTGCTTGGCAGTCAGCAAAGAAGGCCACGTTTTTGGATGTGGATCAAATAGTAGTGGACAACTCGGCTTCGACGAAGGAATAAATTCAGTTTCTTCGTTCAAGTTGATTTCTTCTCTTGGAGAAAACAAAATCAAAGCAGTTTATGCTGGATATGGTAATTCACTTTTTGAAACGCATGAAGGTAAAATCCTCTCATATTGGTACAACAATTATGGAGAGCTCCTCCTGGGCGACATCTCAAGTCAAAATGTTTACATACCAACAGAGATAAAGAACATTGAAAGCGTTGCATTCTGCATTGCAGGAGGTAACCTCAGTGTCATTTTCATAGGTGGAAGTCCCCCACCAAACACACCAAACAGGATGATTAATCACTACGAATGATAATCAACGGAGTCATATCAACTTGATCTGATTAAAACTAATTAAAAATATATGTTTACAATGTTTTAATATAAATGAAAAATAAAATAAGGTTTACGAAAGCATTTTTTCAGTTAAAAAAAGATATACAGTAGGTAAAATAACTTCATAACATTCACAATAACCTCAGAACACTTACAACTTTTTGATTATCAGCATTGAAATTCTCAGAATTATATTTCAATAAATTTATTCAATTCTTTTTTTATGTTCTGAGATTTGCTTTTTATTTTTTTACCCTAATATTTTACCCTTTATTCAATCTTATCAATATTTTGTTTGCTATAAATTCAATTGCTTAGGATATTCTGAGTAAATTATTTTCTCGATCATTTAATTTATTCAATGATTCTATACTTAAATAAAATAAGCGTCAGAAAGTCTCTCAATAGTGTTCTGAGGTTATTATGAGAAATTTTACCATACTGTATTTGGAAAATGGTTTATCAGAATTCCATTTTTCCAAAAAAAAAAAAAAAAAAAAAAAAAAAAAGCAGAAATCAAGTTTGATTAAAAATAATCAAATAATATGATTTCTTACTTTTTTGATTATTTTTCGCGAATAATATGATTAGATTTCATAAAAACACTTGCAATTTCCTCATTGAGTAAAATCAAGAAAACATTTTATATACTATATCCTATAAATTTTAAAAAATTATTTTATTGAGTAATTAATTATTAAGAAGTTCTTTTTGGAAATTCTGAATTTCATTGAGTGCCTCTTTATATTTGGTGTCAACAGGTATTTTAGTAATGAAATGCTTAAAAGCATTCTTTAAAACCAATGTTTCTCTCAATAAAGAGATTGAATTATCGAAATAAATAGTTGGACAGAACACTTTCTTTTTTGATGAAATTTTAGAAAAAGAGAATAAATTAAAACCGATTCCATCAATTCTCTTGAATTCCAATTCTTTTGCAATTTTCACAGACGATTGCATGAAGAAGTCAACAATTGGAGGACAAAGTGTCACTTGTCCAATTCCGGAATTTCTTCCAGTAGCTCTTCCATCCTCGCCAATAAAGTTTCCATTGTTAATCCAATAAAAAACTTTATCTTTAATATTATCATTCAAATCTTCTTTAAACAATTTGAATATATCAGTTAATGTCATGTCATCTTTTGGATTAACCGACAAATTAACGGTTGAAATACAATTTGTATTTCTCCAATTAATTTTGGATTGATCATCATCAGCAAATTTTCTTGTGTCAACAATGATTGGCAGTGACAGTGGCTGCCTTTTGTATGAATGTCCTTCAAAATTTTTTGCCATTGCATTCAAATTCATCGTAACGGCTGTCCACAGAAATTCATTCATATATTTTGGCTTCTTTAATTTTGTGTCATAACATGTTAGTTC
>JAPFFF010000328.1:0-26254 GCA_039105265.1 Tritrichomonas musculus | reverse complement strand
ATAGTTTTATAGCTTTATATATAGATAGATCAATCTATAATAGTTGAATAATTATCATAATTATAATATGATATCATATTTTCATAAAGCTTTTCATTATAAATGAATAAAAGAAATTTATGATGATAATTGATTGTTTTCTCATTTCTAAGAATTATTAAAAATTAAAAAGAAATGTTAACAGGAAACTATTTCAACCAATAAATTGTAAATTATTATTATTAGAATTTATATTTAATAGATAGATCGAAAAAATAATTTTTTTCAACGTTTTAAAGAAGTGACAATTATTAAAAGATATCAATGTTGAACGTCTTCAAGAACAACATAATCAAGAAAGGGCAAAATAGCTTTCCAATTTTCTTCAAACCATTTAATTAAAACACTTTTTCTCCGTTTTGCATCACGGTCAAGTTTTATATTTGCATTATTTGCTAATACGGTAGCTATGCTAAGCAGCTCTGGTTGTTTAATGTTATTTCCAAATCTATTTGTTATTTCTCTCCATGCTGTATTATCTTTTGGATTGAAACCGTTGAGTCTGTTCGTGATCCTTTCTTTTTCTCTATTGCCTTCATTTGTTGTAGGAATACTGTATGTTGATATAATTTGTTGAATGCTGGGTTCTGTTTGATTACAAAGCGACATCAAAATTGCAATCTGACTTGTTTCTTTGGACTGTTGTAGCAATTGTTCAATCTGACTTTGAGCAGTCTTCTCCGAAATATTTTCTTCTTCCATTTAAAAATCCCGCTTAAATTGTAAAGAGAAATTCTTTTATTTCAATAATTTTACTCCTCCTGCAAAGTTAACTCAAAATTGAAATATCCGGCCAAATTTTCTTCGAATTTATACAGTCAATTACATAATCTCAATATCATTTGTTATTATTATTATTGTTATTATTTTTAACCTGAGTGCATATTGAAATCAAGATTTTTTTCTGATGATTTTTTACATTTTTTGAAATTTTGAATTAACAAAACGGTTAAGGTTAAAAAAAATGAACAATGAGAAGAAAAGCAAGCAAATAAATCCGCATCAATTACAAGTTGAAAAAAATCCACAAAAATTTAACATAAAAGCTACTCGTCCCAGCCCAACATGTTGGGAAGAACTGAAATTAGTCTTAGATAATGATACTCTTCAAAATATAAAACCACCAATTTCTAACAATAAAATTGCTGTAAAAAAAGATGAATCAATTTCTTTGAGTTCAAATTTTGCATTACAGAACAATAATAAAGGAAGTTCGAATATCCAAGCCATTGCCTCTTCAAATAAAAAAGAAACGACTCTACATTTACCGCGTATTCTTACTAAAATTCAAGCTTCGCTTAAGTTATTTGGATACTTTGACGGACCTATTGTTAAAAATGTTGATATAAATGAAAATCAACATAAAAATAAATTAAAATTAATTATAAAGGTTAGTTTTGAGTTTCAAAAAATGGTGTTTGAACCCAAGGTTATTTTAAATATAAGCGAGCCATTTTATTTTACGTTACCTCGTTTAGAAGAGCCTATTACGCAGCAGCAAATAGAACTTGTAAAACAACAGTCGCAAACCATAAATTCAAATCAAAATAATTATTATCAAATGCAATGGAATCCATATTATCCAAATATGATAGCTCATTCGAATTCTTATCCTAATGTACGATTTATTCCAATTGTTACAGGATATACTTTATATCCTCCAAATCAGCAAGCGCCACAACAATTGAATCAAACTTCTGAAATTTCAGCAGAACCTAAAAATAAAGAAAAAGAATAGCAATTTTGCAAAGAAAAATTATGTTTACATTATACAACTTATTTTTGTTTATTATTAGCGTAAAAAGTTTTTTTATACATGATTTTATTTTTTTATTTTTTCAATAAGTTTTCATTTGATAATGCATATGAAATATGTATAAAGAAGAAAAGAAAAAAGATAATTTCATGCTTTGATCGAATATATATAGTGTTTTTTATATAAAGCAAGTAATTATATTGCTAATACTCCTTATTATTAATTCAACAACAATGAAAATTACTTTATGAATAGTTTATATTTAATATTTTTTAATATCTATTATGTACTATTTGCTAAGTTATGTCCATATTTATTCATGGTAAATGATCAAATATCAATTGAATTAATATTTTTTTTTTTTTGAAATAAAAAATTTCATTTCTGAAAAATATTTCAACGATATGAAGTAGATATAAAATTTTGACATTGATAAATAAAAAAGGAAATGAAAAAATAGGGAAATAAAATATTTAGTTAGATAATATAAAGCTTCAAATATAGAGGGGTCAACCGCTCAACCGTTGTCGAAAAATTGAGAGAAATAAAAAATCTAAAGATCAATGCAAAATAAATTATTAAATAAATATAACAGTATTTATGAATAATAAAAAATTGTATTAAAAAAAATTTCCTTTATTTTGCCAGGAGTTAGAAGAGATCAAAGTTTTAATGACATGTGATATGAATTACATTTTTTAAATATTAAAAATCATTTTAAAAAGCCATTAATTAATATATTTTTGGATTTAAACTCCTTATGATCAAACAAATATTCAATTTTATTCAATAAAACCCTCAAAAAATTATTAAAAAACATCAAATAAAAGATATTTTCAAAGATTTATTATTTCTCCTCATGAAAAACAAAAATTGAAGAAAAATAACCATAATAATCTATTGATAAATGGTTAAACAATCAAAAGTAAACAAACATTTATTACTTTTTTTTTTTTTGAAATATATATCAGTAATTTTATGAAATAACAGTACGTTTAACTGTTAAAATTTCAATTATTGTGATATATAAATAAATAATTCCTAACAAATTTCATATTTTAATATACTATTTTATTTGATTTAATTTTTCATTGTGGAGATATCATTTTTTGGTTTTTTTATATTTTATTTAAATTATTTTATATCTTATAATTATAATATATTTAAATTATTTACACCATAATATTTAATTCATAAGATATTTTGGCTTGAAAGAGAATTATAGTTATATGAAAAAGTGGAAATTTTCAAATTTTTTTAATTGAATTTTTATTTCCTCTATAATTCCTGGCAAAATAAGCGAATTTTTAATTTGAGCATAAAAATATATATTACTATATATAAAGAATTAGAATAATTATTTTATTTAATCAAATCTTTATAAAAATACTTTTTTGACATTTTCTTGGCGATTGACCCCCCTATCTTCAAATATATTTCTGCTATAAAAACTTTTTGAAAGATATCTTAAAATGTGAATTTTAATGTAAAAAATTGTTTATACTACTAAATATTAAAATTAAAATTTTATTTATTGTTTTTAAATTTAAAAAAAATAATTAATTTTTAACATTTAAAATATAAACAAAAAAATATTTGCGTTTTGAGATAAATGTTTAGACACTTATTTTTGAGAGGAATTCAATTTTATTCTCAAACTAATTTTCTGAAGGTCTTTGAAAATAAGTGTTCAAATATTTATCAAGACATTTATTTCACTTTTTTATTTTTAATGTCAGCAATAGGTATTGATCTTGGTACTACATATTCATGCGTTGGTGTTTTTCGTCACAACAGGGTAGACATCATTGCCAATGATATGGGTAACAGAACCACACCATCTTATGTCGCTTTCACAGATGAAGAACGTCTTGTCGGTGATGCAGCTAAGAACCAAGCAGCTATGAACCCAACAAATACAGTTTTTGATGCAAAACGTATGATTGGTCGTAAGTTTTCTGATCCAGTCGTTCAAAAAGATATGCAACACTGGCCATTCAAAGTTGTTCGTGGAGATGCAGACAGGCCACGAATTGAAGTTCAATGGAAAGGTGAAACAAAACAATTTTATCCTGAAGAAATTTCTGCTATGGTTCTTGGTAAGATGAAAGAAGTTGCCGAAACACAATTAACAGAAAAAGTTACAGACGCAGTCGTTACAGTTCCTGCATATTTCAATGATGGTCAACGTCAAGCTACAAAAGATGCAGGTGTCATTGCAGGCTTAAACGTTCTTCGTATCATTAACGAACCTACAGCAGCAGCTATTGCTTTCGGTCTTAACGAAAAGTCCGATAATGAACGTCACGTTCTCATTTTCGATCTTGGTGGTGGTACATTCGATGTTTCACTTCTTGATATCGACGGAGGTATGTTCGAAGTTAAAGCAACAGCAGGAGATACTCACCTTGGTGGAGAAGACTTTGATAGCAGACTTGTTAACTACTTTGCAGATCGTTTCCAGAAGAAATTCAAATGCGACCTTCGTCAATCACCACGTGCCTTAAGAACACTTCGTACAGCATGCGAACGTGCTAAGAGAACATTATCAACAGCAACTACCGCTTCAATCATTTGTGATTCACTTTATGAAGGACACGATTTCATGGATAACATTTCACGTGCTATGTTTGAAAACTTGAATGATGAATTATTCCGTTCAACAATGAATCCAGTCGCACAAGTCTTGAAGGATGCTAAAATGTCAAAGGGTGATGTTACAGATATTGTTCTTGTTGGAGGTTCATCCAGAATTCCACGTGTTCAACAATTACTTCAAGATTTCTTCAATGGTAAACAACCATGCCGTGGTGTTGATCCAGATGAAGCTGTTGCATATGGTGCTGCTGTCCAAGCTGCAATCATTAAAGGTGATACATCAGAAGCCGTTAAAGATATTCTTCTTCTTGATGTTGCTCCACTTTCACTCGGTATCGAAACAGCTGGTGAAATCATGACTGTTTTAATTCCACGTAATACAACAATTCCAGCCAAGAAATCACAAGTCTTCACAACATTCAGTGATAACCAGCCAGCAGTTACAATCAAAGTTTACGAAGGTGAACGTTCAAGAACACGAGATAACAATCTTCTTGGTACATTCGATCTTACCGGAATTCCACCAGCACCAAGAGGAGTCCCACAAATCGAAGTTACATTCGATGTCAATGCTGATGGTATCATGAATGTTTCAGCTCAAGATAAATCTACTGGTAATGTCAAGAAGATTACAATCAAGAACGAGAAGGGACGTCTTTCTCAAGCAGATATTGATAAAATGGTTGCTGATGCAGAGAAATTCAAGGCACAAGATGAAGAAGTACGTAAGAAAGTTGAAGCCAAAAATGCTCTCGAAGGATATTGCTTCGGTGTCCGTAATTCGTTGTCAAATGAGCAATTTGCAAACGCAATTCCGCAATCTGACAAAGATACAATCAACAAGGAAATCAACGACACTCTCGCTTGGATCGATGCTCATCAAGATGCTGAAGTTTCCGAATTCGAAGCTAAACAAAAGGAACTTGAAGGTAAATTAATGCCAATTATGCAAAACGCTTACCAACACGCTGCTCCAGGAGGTGCTGGCGGTCCAGGTGGAATGCCAGGTGGAATTGATCCAAACATGTTCAACCAAGGTGGTCAAGGAGGAGCTGGTCCAGCTGGAGGATCAGCAGGAGGACATAGTGGACCACGTGTCGAAGAAGTTGACTAAGCATTTTAACTTTTTTGTAATTAATAAAAACTTTTTAAATTAATTTGATTATTTTTCAAAAAGTCGTATTTATAATTATATAATTATTGAGAGTTTATTTGGTCTTGTTGTTATAGTAAGACGATTAACGAGTAAACATCAGAAAAACCGGTCGACACTCAAATATTTCATAAAGATGTTCAAAATTGAATGAAAAATGATATTGAAAAGGCTCTCAAATAAAACTCAAATTACTTTTTAAAAAGTTCTAAAAAATTTTTAAAATTTTATAATGTCAACCGGTTTTTGAATAAGCATCATAGAAAAGTATTCCAAGTATTTCTATGAGTTTAATGAAAAAGTTGATGATGTCGACCAGTTTTTCGTGATGTCGACCGGAAAATTTTTTTGTAAAAAATTGAAATTTTAAATTCATTTTATTGATTTTCATTCCTCTTAATATTTTAAATTTGACCAAATCAAAATATTTATTTAAACATTATATTAATAAGCATACATAATCTAATTATATTATTATTTTTTATAATTAGGCTGGGTATTTCTATGAGTTAATACAAATTTTGTTTCTCAAAATTGAATTGAAAGAAAAAATATAAAATAGTTATATATTGCTAGAGTATCGATAAATTCAATAATTATATATATATTTATTTTCATTTGCAAATATAATAACCAATTCATAAATTATCTGGTGCTTATTATTATTTGTAATTAGAATTTTGAATATATTAAATCTCCTTTCAAAAAAAAAAAAGATTCCTCTAAAAAAGTTTTAATATTTCAGAAGATTCCTTTAAAAAAGTTTTACTCTCAAATTTGTTGAGATAATTCAAAATTTGTGAAAATTCTGAGGGCTTAAATATGATGATTGTCTATTTAAAGTTCATCAAAATCTTCCATAAATGGATCTTTGTTAGCATTTATATCATCATTGTATAGAGGATTGTTTTCACTATTTTGTTCATGATCTATTGAATACAATTTGCTTTGCTCTGTATCATATGCTTGATATTTAATCCTCTCTTTTGATTTCTTATGAATGATTAAAAATGCAGTTAAAGCAGTTAATACAAGAAAGGCAACTAATCCAGCACAAATTCCAATGACAATTTTAGTTTTGTTTGATTTTGTTGATTTCAATATTGCATTTGTTGTATCATTTGATGATGTTTGATTAATCATTTCATCATCATTTTTACTTGAAGTCTCAACTTCATATGCTGTGCTAATGATATAAGTGGCTGGATCTGGTGTTTTCATGAATGATTCAGATGAAGAAAATTCTGTTTTGCTCTGTATGCAATGTTGTGTTGCTGTTGGTGTTGCTTTTGGAGATTCAATGAATGTTTGGCTCTCATCAGGTTTTGGAGGATGTGTTTTTGTTGATGAAACAATTTTGGTATATTCATTTGTTTCCTTAATTGTTGGAATTGGTACATCAGTCATTGTTGCGACCAATGTTGGTTCAGGTTTAGCAATAGCTGTATATTTAAGTGTGCCTTCAATAATTGATTCAAGTGTTGCTGTGACTGTTGCTTCAGGTGTTGCTGTGACTGTTGCTTCAGGTGTTGCTGTGACTGTTGCTTCAGGTGTTGCTGTGACTGTTGCTTCAGGTGTTGCTGTAACTGTTGCTTCAGGTGTTGCTGTGACTGTTGCTTCAGGTGTTGCTGTGACTGTTGCTTCAGGTGTTGCTGTGACTGTTGCTTCAGGTGTTGCTGTGACTGTTGCTTCAGGTGTTGCTGTGACTGTTGCTTCAGGTGTTGCTGTGACTGTTGGTTCAGGTGTTGCTGTGACTGTTGCTTCAGGTGTTGCTGTGACTGTTGCTTCAGGTGTTGCTGTGACTGTTGCTTCAGGTGTTGCTGTGACTGTTGCTTCAGGTGTTGCTGTAACTGTTGCTTCAGGTGTTGCTGTGACTGTTGCTTCAGGTGTTGCTGTGACTGTTGCTTCAGGTGTTGCTGTGACTGTTGCTTCAGGTGTTGCTGTGACTGTTGCTTCAGGTGTTGCTGTGACTGTTGCTTCAGGTGTTGCTGTGACTGTTGCTTCAGGTGTTGCTGTAACTGTTGCTTCAGGTGTTGCTGTGACTGTTGCTTCAGGTGTTGCTGTGACTGTTGCTTCAGGTGTTGCTGTGACTGTTGCTTCAGGTGTTGCTGTGACTGTTGCTTCAGGTGTTGCTGTAACTGTTGCTTCAGGTGTTGCTGTGACTGTTGCTTCAGGTGTTGCTGTGACTGTTGCTTCAGGTGTTGCTGTGACTGTTGCTTCAGGTGTTGCTGTAACTGTTGCTTCAGGTGTTGCTGTGACTGTTGCTTCAGGTGTTGCTGTGACTGTTGCTTCAGGTGTTGCTGTGACTGTTGCTTCAGGTGTTGCTGTAACTGTTGCTTCAGGTGTTGCTGTGACTGTTGCTTCAGGTGTTGCTGTGACTGTTGCTTCAGGTGTTGCTGTGACTGTTGCTTCAGGTGTTGCTGTAACTGTTGCTTCAGGTGTTGCTGTGACTGTTGCTTCAGGTGTTGCTGTGACTGTTGCTTCAGGTGTTGCTGTGACTGTTGCTTCAGGTGTTGCTGTGACTGTTGCTTCAGGTGTTGCTGTGACTGTTGCTTCAGGTGTTGCTGTGACTGTTGCTTCAGGTGTTGCTGTGACTGTTGCTTCAGGTGTTGCTGTAACTGTTGCTTCAGGTGTTGCTGTGACTGTTGCTTCAGGTGTTGCTGTGACTGTTGCTTCAGGTGTTGCTGTGACTGTTGCTTCAGGTGTTGCTGTGACTGTTGCTTCAGGTGTTGCTGTGACTGTTGCTTCAGGTGTTGCTGTAACTGTTGCTTCAGGTGTTGCTGTGACTGTTGCTTCAGGTGTTGCTGTGACTGTTGCTTCAGGTGTTGCTGTAACTGTTGCTTCAGGTGTTGCTGTGACTGTTGCTTCAGGTGTTGCTGTGACTGTTGCTTCAGGTGTTGCTGTGACTGTTGCTTCAGGTGTTGCTGTAACTGTTGCTTCAGGTGTTGCTGTGACTGTTGGTTTAGGTGATTTGGTTAATGATGGCATGATTTGATCTTTTGAACATTCATCCAAGAATCCATTTTTATATTGTTCAAATGCGACATAGTTAGATTTAACAATATAAGATTTTCCTGGAATGATACAATTATCTGACAGTGAAATATAACTGCTAACAAAACCAGTTGTGTCTCCAAATAAATATAAATCAGATACTGAGCTGCCAATTTTAACATTATTTGATTTGAAAGTAATTGTACTTGTTTTGGAACTCCAATCAAAATAAATTAAGCATTTATCCAGATTATCATTAATATTGCTTTCGAAAGTATTTTCACTGATTTCTAAGAAATTAGCAGAAATAGGATCTTTATTTTTATATTTATAATAAAAGTCGCATCCATTTTTTCCTTTATTATTAATAAATGTGCATTTATGAATGCTTCCAAAAGCCCACAAAAAGTAAATGGCACCTCCATATTTATCTGTTCCAGTTGCTTCGTTTTCTTCAAACGTGCAATAATTAAAAGCAAATAATCTCACTCTTTGTTCTGTGCTAATTGAAACAGCTCCACCTTTTTGTCCTTTGCATTTTTTAAAAGTGCATCCAGTGATAGTTGAGTTTCCTGTTGGATTGCTTCTAGAACCACTAATATAGATGGCTCCTCCTCCGTTACTACTTCTATCTTCAATACCAATAAAAGAGCAATGGCAAATGACTATATTGCAATTTGTTCCTTTTATGTTCTTCAAATTTTTGTTTTCAGCATAAATATTTTTAGTGTTTCCACTTGGCAATCCTTGATTTTCTTGCAATTCTAAAAGACTTTTGGTTGGTTTTGATGGACAAACTATAGTATCAGGTGGTTTTGATGTTATAATTTGAGTTGGTTCAATTGTTGGTGTTTGAGTTGGTTCAATTGTTGGTGTTTGAATTGATGTTGTTGGTGTTTGAGTTGGTATTTGAATTGGTGTTGTTGATTCGTCTACTTTACATATTGTTGGAAATCCACTTTTAAAAAAGGTTAAGTCTTTTGCTTTAATTATGTTTGATTCTGAAGGATAAATGCAATTATTTGAAAGAGAAATTTTGGTCTGTTTTAATGTTCCACTGTATTCAAACAATTTGACATTTGCTGAAACAGATTGGCCGATTATTATTTGGTTTTTTTGGAAAGATATACTGCATTTATCATTCCAAGCCATGTAAATCAAACTATTAGTTCCTGCATTCAAGTCATTTTTGAATGTGTTATTATTAAAAGTCAATTTTTGTTCAGCTTTTAATGATGTAGTTGTTGTTTTTGATTCATAATAAACATCTCGTCCTTTTGCACCTTTGTTATTGTTGAATATGCAATTCTCAATAAACCCATACGTCAGTTTGGCACAAATTGCACCGCCTAAACCAGATGTGCTTGTGGCTTCGTTTTTTATAAATTCGCAATTTACTATGTAAAACTTCCTTGCATTTTGTTGCGTGAATATTGATATTGCACCTCCGATACTTCCATGATTTTCAGTGAATAGGCAATACTTAATTTCTACTGAAATTGTATTTTTACCCGAATTGCCAGTTGTTTTGATATATACTGCTCCTCCTCCGTTTGTTCCTGTATCTTTTATTTTTGTGAAAGTGCAATGTTCTAAATCAACAATGCTTCCATCGGCATTTAAATGATTTAAGTTTTTATTGCATGCGTATAGTTTTGCATTTGTTGGAAAAGAATTTTCACTTCCTTCTTTTAATTCAGTATACCCAGATGGAGGCGAACATGTAATTTTTGAGATTTTTTTATGTATTGAGTCAGAATACCAAATATCTTTTTTGTATGCCAATTCATTATTATTTTTTTTGTAATATTTTGGAAAAGAAATGTTTTTTAGAATATCTAATAAGAGGAAAAACATTAATTAGTATTGAAATGGCCATTGAATTCTTAAGAACGTAAATAAGAAAATTTGAGAACAAGTTATCAAATAACTCTTTGAAAAATGAATTGAAATAAAAAAAGCAATAAATTAATCCTATATTTAAAAAAATTAAATTTACATATTAATAATTATCTAATAAAAAAACTATGGTCAGATTTTTTTTAAATTTCAGAGGATTCCTTATCAACGATCGTAAACTTTTGATTAATTCAATTCATCCATTCATAACAGTTTTCATAAAATTTCAATTCTTAAAAGAATTTTATTATCCAATTATTCATAAATTAATTTCATTTGAAAATGCTTCCAAAAACATAAATAAAATGAGGTCGTTCAACTTATAAAAAGTAATAAAAAAAAACAGATTATTTTTTAGTATGTTATTATATGATATATAAATTTAAAGAGAGAATAATATTTAAAAAAAAAATTCCGACTTATTTTTAGATATTTTAATAATTCAAAGAAAAGCAATAATAATCTTGACCATATTTTTGACCAAGAAGATAAAATTTAAATTTATTACACTTTTTCTCATTTTTCATAATTCATTATTATATTTATTTACTATTTTTTTTTAAGAATTGCATACTTTTACTAGTTTATTTCATAAAAAAATAATTTGAGAAGCATTTATTTTTTCTCTCAATTTCTAAATTCAAAAAAAAAAAATTTATTCTATAATAATAGTGTAATAAAATTATATAATTAATTTATATCTTTAACAAAACATAAATATTAGTTAATTAATTGATTAATTATATAGTATTAATATTGATTATTATTAATTACAATCATTTTAAGAGTATTATTGGAATTATATATATATATATTTATAAGATTGAATAATAAATATAGTAAGACGATAAACGAGTAAACATCAGAAAAACCAAATTATTTTATTAAATAACCTAGTAAAAGTTTGTCGACATCAAAAACTTTTTCATAAAAAATAAAAAAATAATCTTTTCAAAAGGTACGTTAAAAGAAAGAAGCTTTTCTCATAGAGTGAGGAGAATTATATGTAAACGGGAGAATAATATGTAAACGCTACAGAAAAAGTTTAAGATATACAATTTTTTTGAATTAATTAATAGAAATAATAAATAATTTATTTGAAAAAAATTGATAAAAAAACTCTAAATTATCTTTATTAAATTTTGTTTTTGTAATTTATTATATAGTGATTCAAATTAAATTGATAATGTATAATAATAAAACTAACTAAAAGAAAGCGGATAATGCTTTTCTCTTTCATTTTTAAACTTTTTCAGGGCGAATGGAAAAGTCATTCAAAAAGTGAAGATTTTTTTTGAGAGAAGTACGATCAAAATAGACCGTTAATATTTTGAGAGTAACACAAAAAGTTAAACTTTTTGATTCAATTTTTTTTGAATAAATATTTGCGGTTAATGCTGTAAATAATTGACCTTTTTGTATTGTTTAAATAGCGCCAATTTGATTTTAAAACAAATAATTAATATTGACTTCCAAACAAAGCTATTGTTGGTTCAATTCCAACCTTCCACCTATTTTAGTGGAAGCCAGGCGGGATAGCTTTGATTAGGAGCCATATTTTTGATCTTTTGCAACAGATATCTTTGCAATTAATATTGGCTTCCAAATCAATCAATCAAACAAAACAGCAAAGCAGCACAGCTGCACAATAATCTATCAAACAAAACAGCAAAGCAGCACAACTGCACAATAATCTATCAAACAAAACAGCAAAGCAGCACAACTGCACAACAACCAATCAAACAAAACAGCAAAGCAGCACAACTGCACAATAATCTATCAAACAAAACAGCAAAGCAGCACAGCACTACAACAACCAATCAAACAAAACAGCAAAGCAGCACAGCACTACAATAATCTATCAAACAAAACAGCAAAGCAGCACAGCACTACAATAATCTATCAAACAAAACAGCAAAGCAGCACAGCTGCACAATAATCTATCAAACAAAACAGCAAAGCAGCACAACTGCACAATAATCTATCAAACAAAACAGCAAAGCAGCACAGCACTACAATAATCTATCAAACAAAACAGCAAAGCAGCACAGCAGCACAATAATCTATCAAACAAAACAGCAAAGCAGCACAGCACTACAACAACCAATCAAACAAAACAGCAAAGCAGCACAGCACTACAATAATCTATCAAACAAAACAGCAAAGCAGCACAGCACTACAATAATCTATCAAACAAAACAGCAAAGCAGCACAGCTGCACAATAATCTATCAAACAAAACAGCAAAGCAGCACAACTGCACAATAATCTATCAAACAAAACAGCAAAGCAGCACAGCACTACAATAATCTATCAAACAAAACAGCAAAGCAGCACAGCAGCACAATAATCTATCAAACAAAACAGCAAAGCAGCACAACTGCACAATAATCTATCAAACAAAACAGCAAAGCAGCACAACTGCACAATAATCTATCAAACAAAACAGCAAAGCAGCACAACTGCACAACAACCAATCAAACAAAACAGCAAAGCAGCACAACTGCACAATAATCTATCAAACAAAACAGCAAAGCAGCACAGCACTACAACAACCAATCAAACAAAACAGCAAAGCAGCACAGCACTACAATAATCTATCAAACAAAACAGCAAAGCAGCACAGCACTACAATAATCTATCAAACAAAACAGCAAAGCAGCACAGCAGCACAATAATCTATCAAACAAAACAGCAAAGCAGCACAACTGCACAATAATCTATCAAACAAAACAGCAAAGCAGCACAACTGCACAATAATCTATCAAACAAAACAGCAAAGCAGCACAGCACTACAACAACCAATCAAACAAAACAGCACATCAGCACCATAATCTATCAAACAAAACAGCAAAGCAGCACAACTGCACAATAATCTATCAAACAAAACAGCAAAGCAGCACAGCAGCACAATAATCTATCAAACAAAACAGCAAAGCAGCACAGCAGCACAATAATCTATCAAACAAAACAGCAAAGCAGCACAACTGCACAATAATCTATCAAACAAAACAGCAAAGCAGCACAACTGCACAATAATCTATCAAACAAAACAGCAAAGCAGCACAACTGCACAACAACCAATCAAACAAAACAGCAAAGCAGCACAACTGCACAATAATCTATCAAACAAAACAGCAAAGCAGCACAGCACTACAACAACCAATCAAACAAAACAGCAAAGCAGCACAGCACTACAATAATCTATCAAACAAAACAGCAAAGCAGCACAGCACTACAATAATCTATCAAACAAAACAGCAAAGCAGCACAGCAGCACAATAATCTATCAAACAAAACAGCAAAGCAGCACAACTGCACAATAATCTATCAAACAAAACAGCAAAGCAGCACAACTGCACAATAATCTATCAAACAAAACAGCAAAGCAGCACAGCACTACAACAACCAATCAAACAAAACAGCACATCAGCACCATAATCTATCAAACAAAACAGCAAAGCAGCACAACTGCACAATAATCTATCAAACAAAACAGCAAAGCAGCACAGCAGCACAATAATCTATCAAACAAAACAGCAAAGCAGCACAACTGCACAATAATCTATCAAACAAAACAGCAAAGCAGCACAGCAGCACAATAATCTATCAAACAAAACAGCAAAGCAGCACAGCAGCACAATAATCTATCAAACAAAACAGCAAAGCAGCACAGCACTACAATAATCTATCAAACAAAACAGCAAAGCAGCACAGCAGAACAATAATCTATCAAACAAAACAGCAAAGCAGCACAACTGCACAATAATCTATCAAACAAAACAGCAAAGCAGCACAACTGCACAATAATCTATCAAACAAAACAGCAAAGCAGCACAACTGCACAATAATCTATCAAACAAAACAGCAAAGCAGCACAGCAGCACAATAATCTATCAAACAAAACAGCAAAGCAGCACAGCTGCACGATAATCTATCAAACAAAACAGCAAAGCAGCACAACTGCACAATAATCTATCAAACAAAACAGCAAAGCAGCACAGCACTACAACAACCAATCAAACAAAACAGCAAAGCAGCACAGCACTACAATAATCTATCAAACAAAACAGCAAAGCAGCACAGCACTACAATAATCTATCAAACAAAACAGCAAAGCAGCACAGCAGCACAATAATCTATCAAACAAAACAGCAAAGCAGCACAACTGCACAATAATCTATCAAACAAAACAGCAAAGCAGCACAACTGCACAATAATCTATCAAACAAAACAGCAAAGCAGCACAGCACTACAACAACCAATCAAACAAAACAGCACATCAGCACCATAATCTATCAAACAAAACAGCAAAGCAGCACAACTGCACAATAATCTATCAAACAAAACAGCAAAGCAGCACAGCAGCACAATAATCTATCAAACAAAACAGCAAAGCAGCACAACTGCACAATAATCTATCAAACAAAACAGCAAAGCAGCACAGCACTACAATAATCTATCAAACAAAACAGCAAAGCAGCACAACTGCACAATAATCTATCAAACAAAACAGCAAAGCAGCACAGCACTACAATAATCTATCAAACAAAACAGCAAAGCAGCACAGCAGCACAATAATCTATCAAACAAAACAGCAAAGCAGCACAACTGCACAATAATCTATCAAACAAAACAGCAAAGCAGCACAACTGCACAATAATCTATCAAACAAAACAGCAAAGCAGCACAGCACTACAACAACCAATCAAACAAAACAGCAAAGCAGCACAGCACTACAATAATCTATCAAACAAAACAGCAAAGCAGCACAGCACTACAATAATCTATCAAACAAAACAGCAAAGCAGCACAGCAGCACAATAATCTATCAAACAAAACAGCAAAGCAGCACAACTGCACAATAATCTATCAAACAAAACAGCAAAGCAGCACAACTGCACAATAATCTATCAAACAAAACAGCAAAGCAGCACAGCACTACAACAACCAATCAAACAAAACAGCAAAGCAGCACAGCACTACAATAATCTATCAAACAAAACAGCAAAGCAGCACAGCACTACAATAATCTATCAAACAAAACAGCAAAGCAGCACAGCAGCACAATAATCTATCAAACAAAACAGCAAAGCAGCACAACTGCACAATAATCTATCAAACAAAACAGCAAAGCAGCACAACTGCACAATAATCTATCAAACAAAACAGCAAAGCAGCACAGCACTACAACAACCAATCAAACAAAACAGCAAAGCAGCACAGCACTACAATAATCTATCAAACAAAACAGCAAAGCAGCACAACTGCACAATAATCTATCAAACAAAACAGCAAAGCAGCACAGCAGCACAATAATCTATCAAACAAAACAGCAAAGCAGCACAACTGCACAATAATCTATCAAACAAAACAGCAAAGCAGCACAGCACTACAATAATCTATCAAACAAAACAGCAAAGCAGCACAACTGCACAATAATCTATCAAACAAAACAGCAAAGCAGCACAGCACTACAATAATCTATCAAACAAAACAGCAAAGCAGCACAGCAGCACAATAATCTATCAAACAAAACAGCAAAGCAGCACAACTGCACAATAATCTATCAAACAAAACAGCAAAGCAGCACAACTGCACAATAATCTATCAAACAAAACAGCAAAGCAGCACATCAGCACCATAATCTATCAAACAAAACAGCAAAGCAGCACAACTGCACAATAATCTATCAAACAAAACAGCAAAGCAGCACAACTGCACAATAATCTATCAAACAAAACAGCAAAGCAGCACAACTGCACAATAATCTATCAAACAAAACAGCAAAGCAGCACAGCAGCACAATAATCTATCAAACAAAACAGCAAAGCAGCACAACTGCACAATAATCTATCAAACAAAACAGCAAAGCAGCACAGCACTACAATAATCTATCAAACAAAACAGCAAAGCAGCACAGCAGAACAATAATCTATCAAACAAAACAGCAAAGCAGCACAACTGCACAATAATCTATCAAACAAAACAGCAAAGCAGCACAACTGCACAATAATCTATCAAACAAAACAGCAAAGCAGCACAACTGCACAATAATCTATCAAACAAAACAGCAAAGCAGCACAACTGCACAACAACCAATCAAACAAAACAGCAAAGCAGCACAGCAGCACAATAATCTATCAAACAAAACAGCAAAGCAGCACAGCACTACAACAACCAATCAAACAAAACAGCAAAGCAGCACAGCACTACAATAATCTATCAAACAAAACAGCAAAGCAGCACAGCTGCACAATAATCTATCAAACAAAACAGCAAAGCAGCACAACTGCACAATAATCTATCAAACAAAACAGCAAAGCAGCACAGCACTACAATAATCTATCAAACAAAACAGCAAAGCAGCACAGCAGCACAATAATCTATCAAACAAAACAGCAAAGCAGCACAACTGCACAATAATCTATCAAACAAAACAGCAAAGCAGCACAACTGCACAATAATCTATCAAACAAAACAGCAAAGCAGCACAACTGCACAACAACCAATCAAACAAAACAGCAAAGCAGCACAACTGCACGATAATCTATCAAACAAAACAGCAAAGCAGCACAGCACTACAACAACCAATCAAACAAAACAGCAAAGCAGCACAGCACTACAATAATCTATCAAACAAAACAGCAAAGCAGCACAGCACTACAATAATCTATCAAACAAAACAGCAAAGCAGCACAGCAGCACAATAATCTATCAAACAAAACAGCAAAGCAGCACAACTGCACAATAATCTATCAAACAAAACAGCAAAGCAGCACAACTGCACAATAATCTATCAAACAAAACAGCAAAGCAGCACAGCACTACAACAACCAATCAAACAAAACAGCACATCAGCACCATAATCTATCAAACAAAACAGCAAAGCAGCACAACTGCACAATAATCTATCAAACAAAACAGCAAAGCAGCACAGCAGCACAATAATCTATCAAACAAAACAGCAAAGCAGCACAACTGCACAATAATCTATCAAACAAAACAGCAAAGCAGCACAGCAGCACAATAATCTATCAAACAAAACAGCAAAGCAGCACAGCAGCACAATAATCTATCAAACAAAACAGCAAAGCAGCACAGCACTACAATAATCTATCAAACAAAACAGCAAAGCAGCACAGCAGCACAATAATCTATCAAACAAAACAGCAAAGCAGCACAACTGCACAATAATCTATCAAACAAAACAGCAAAGCAGCACAACTGCACAATAATCTATCAAACAAAACAGCAAAGCAGCACAACTGCACAATAATCTATCAAACAAAACAGCAAAGCAGCACAGCAGCACAATAATCTATCAAACAAAACAGCAAAGCAGCACAGCTGCACGATAATCTATCAAACAAAACAGCAAAGCAGCACAGCACTACAACAACCAATCAAACAAAACAGCAAAGCAGCACAGCACTACAATAATCTATCAAACAAAACAGCAAAGCAGCACAGCACTACAATAATCTATCAAACAAAACAGCAAAGCAGCACAGCAGCACAATAATCTATCAAACAAAACAGCAAAGCAGCACAACTGCACAATAATCTATCAAACAAAACAGCAAAGCAGCACAACTGCACAATAATCTATCAAACAAAACAGCAAAGCAGCACAGCAGCACAATAATCTATCAAACAAAACAGCAAAGCAGCACAACTGCACAACAACCAATCAAACAAAAAGCAAAGCAGCACAGCACTACAATAACCAATCAAACAAAACAGCAAAGCAGCACAGCAGCACAATAATCTATCAAACAAAACAGCAAAGCAGCACAACTGCACAATAATCTATCAAACAAAACAGCAAAGCAGCACAGCAGCACAATAATCTATCAAACAAAACAGCAAAGCAGCACAACTGCACAATAATCTATCAAACAAAACAGCAAAGCAGCACAGCACTACAACAACCAATCAAACAAAACAGCAAAGCAGCACAGCTGCACGATAATCTATCAAACAAAACAGCAAAGCAGCACAGCAGCACAACAAACAATCAAATAAAACAGATGATTTTATGTACTAGTTCAAACATTAGACGATAACAAATACCAAAAAGATTACTAATAATTGATATTTTCATCAATCAACTATAATCAAACACAACAACACAACAGTTTTTCATTAATAAAATATATTTTATTAATTATTAAATTTTTATTTATTTGCAATTATAATTATAATTTATTTACTTACCATAAAAAATTCATAATGAACTTTGTCATGATTTGTTAACGAATTCAATAGTGAATCATGACAAAATTCATAATGAGTTTTTTCATTATTTTTTAACGAATTCAATAGTGAATCATGACAAAATTCATAATGAGTTTTGTCATGATTTGTTAACGAATTCAATAGTGAATCATGACAAAATTCATAATGAGTTTTTTCATTATTTTTTAACGAATTCAATAGTGAATCATGACAAAATTCATAATGAGTTTTGTCATGATTTGTTAACGAATTCAATAGTGAATCATGACAAAATTCATAATGAGTTTTGTCGAAGTAATGTTTATGTTATAAAACAAAATATTGTTTAACAGCTTAAAAGAAAATTAAAATAAAAATCTATATTATTTAAATGTCATAAAAATGTATGTTTATTATTTTTATTCACATCAGATGAATTTATGATCATTCATCAATTTATCTGCATCAAGCCAGCATTTGATTTTAAATTCTCCAATTTTAGATAGAATATTTGGCATTTCGTTTTCATTTTGAAAAAGCATTTCGCTTTGTAAATAAATTTCACTAATATAAAGATCATAATTATCATTACAGATAGAATATGCGCGTTCACCAATGTCTTTATATATGAAAATTATTTCTTTCACAGTTTCGTAATATTTTGACTTACACAAAAGTTGAATATCATTAACGCAATTTCGCGTCCAAAAACTTAGATCATCGATTTTCACTTTTTCTTTCCTTTTAGTAAATTTAGTGGAATTGTTTTTAATTACGATTGGAGCTGTTTCTTCACAATGAAATTGATTTTTTGTATAATCTTCATTGAACTCAAGTGGGTCTGGAAGCCGATAACAAAATATTGTTAGCATTTTTTGAATAAAAGAAAATGTTGTATTTTTATCTAAATTTATTTTAACCGATTTAGAATAATAGTTGCATATTTCTAAAACTTTTTGATCAATTTGTTCTTTTGAGAAATTCTTTGAATAATTTATTTTCATATTTAAAAAGTAAATAATAAAATCTTCAATATTAATCGAATTTAATTTGGAAAAATCTTTTATTTCATCGCATAAATATATTTGAGCAATAATTTTATGAATACATGGAAAAGGTACACCATACAATGAATTGTTATAAAATTCATCTTCACAATTGCATCCAATAATATATTTTTTATAATTGAAAGATGGCGATGATAATAAATTAATAATTTTTTCTATCAATTTTGAATGGCGAATTGAAAATGATTTACCATGATTTGTTTTTTTATTCTGAAAATAATTCAAAATATAATTGATTGTAGCAGATAATCCTGTGGAAAAATTGTAATTTCCACGGCGATTTATAGATTCATTAATGTTACCATGGGCTCCTTCTGCATGGTTAGAGCATCTTCCCATATGGAAGTCTGCTCTAAGCCATCTGGCCCACTTAAATATATAATAATTTGATTCTTCTTTTCCATTTAATCCTGAGAGCATAATTTTTAATTTATCGATTTTTTTTTGAGTAATTGAATCAATTTGTGAATAAGTTTTTTTATAATTGATATAAATTTTTAATTCTGCATTTATTTCGGCTGAAATTTTGAGATATTCTGATTCATTTTTTGATTTTAACAATCTAGCAACCATTAAACCAATAGGAGAATTAGATCCGAATCTTTCGATCAGGTGCCTATGACAAATAAATCTGGGCATGTTGAAAGATTGACAGAATAATTTGATTTGTTTGCCCATATCGGCTAAAACTAATCTACCTTTGAAAATATTTGAGTCGATTTTATAAAAATCTAAACAATCAAAAATAAGATTATATAACTGAAAATTTTCAGTTGGATTCAAAGTAAAAGCAAATGGTATGGATTCATTGAAATAAATCCCATGGAAAATACAAAAAGAATAGCCAGGGAAAGCTTTAAAAGAACCGTCAATTTGGCAATAATGAACTTTTTGAATCACTTCACTTGCCCAAGGGAAAATCCAAGAAATTGAATTAACTGTTGAGATTTGACCATTTTTGAATTTAAAATTATAACCACCATAACCATTTTGTTGGTATCGAAATAGTAATTGGCCGGGTATATTTTGTAACATTTTAATGATATTATCTGTACTTGAAAACTTAGATTTATATCTCTGTGTTCTTTTACTTTGAAATTTTGAAAAAGAATATTTTAAAAATATTGGGCATTTTACAGTTTTATTTGATACATATTGACCGAATGATGTCAACATTGAACATGAATCTTGTTTAAGTAAAATCTTGTCAAAAATATCATAATTAAAAGCAGTTAAATTAAATATTAATAAATTATCATCATTATTAAAATAATTCAAAAAATCTTTAACAAAAACTCGAATGTCTTTGAAATTTTCATCTATTTCAATACGTATAGAATATAATTTTTGTCGACTTGATAAAATTTCTTGACATATTTCTCTCTTGTTCGGTTTTGAATGTAATGTCAAATAAATACCTTTTGATGTTGATCTTTCAGGAGGTTCTGTTATAAATTGAGGATAAGTTGAATAAGCAAATGTAATAAAATCAAATAAAGAAAACTCATTTTTGTTTTCAGGAATTATTTCAATTTTTTGATGTTGTCTACTTGAATTTAAAATTGTTTTTGAAAAAGTTCCATTTTTCATTCTATAACGCATAATTGTGGTATTTTGAAGAAAATTTTCAGTTTGAAAAGTACCAACAGTATTTATTGTCATTTTTATAATTTTTGTTTCTTTATTACACCAGTTTTCGCCAAGAACAGAAACAGCTGCAGGAATTTTTATTTCTTGAATTGAAGTTTCAAGAAAAGCTGATTTTTCTATTTTCTCAAGCTTTGAATCATATGAAAAATTAATATGTTTAAGTTTTCGGCAATTATAAAAAGCCCCCTCACAAATTATTAAAACATTAGTTGGAATGGTAATGCTTTCAATTGAACATTCAGAAAATGCATATGAATCAATACGATTAATGAAACTTGGGATTACAACACTTTGAATGTCACGTCTTGCAAAAACTAGTATATTATAATTTACATCTTTTATATCGTCTTTGCTTAATATCATTTCATTATTTAAAAATATATATTTACTGTTTTGAGGCATGATAGTAATTCTTTTCAGTCCAACTATTGAACGACACCAACCTTTTTGCAAATTGATAATACTTGATGGGATATTGAGAGACTCAATAGTAGAATATGCAAAAGCATCCTTTTGGATAGTGGTTACTCTTGAATTATTTTCAAAAGAAAAGGACTTGATCGTTGCGTTTTTGAATGATTCTTCATTTATACTCACTATATAATATTCATTTTTTTGGTAGATTATTGTTGTTGGAATTAAAACGTCACCAGATATTTCACTAGTGCTAATGACGCTTGCAGTTTTAAGGTTGTGATCTAAAGAAAAAATGATGCCATTTTGGGCTAAATAATTTGCTTGGCCATTCATAATCAAAATGATCCGTCATTACACAATTTTGAATTAATGTTCGTTTAATTTTTGTTGAATTTAAATATGTCATTTAATAAACTTTAATCATATTGAACGATATTTTGTTTTATAACATAAACATTACTTCGACAAAACTCATTATGAATTTTGTCATGATTCACTATTGAATTCGTTAACAAATCATGAAAAAACTCATTATGAATTTTGTCATGATTCACTATTGAATTCGTTAACAAATCATGACAAAGTTCATTATGAATTTTTTATGGTAAGTAAATAAATTATAATTATAATTGCAAATAAATAAAAATTTAATAATTAATAAAATATATTTTATTAATGAAAAACTGTTGTGTTGTTGTGTTTGATTATAGTTGATTGATGAAAATATCAATTATTAGTAATCTTTTTGGTATTTGTTATCGTCTAATGTTTGAACTAGTACATAAAATCATCTGTTTTATTTGATTGTTTGTTGTGCTGCTGTGCTGCTTTGCTGTTTTGTTTGATAGATTATCGTGCAGCTGTGCTGCTTTGCTGTTTTGTTTGATTGGTTGTTGTAGTGCTGTGCTGCTTTGCTGTTTTGTTTGATAGATTATTGTGCAGTTGTGCTGCTTTGCTGTTTTGTTTGATAGATTATTGTGCTGCTGTGCTGCTTTGCTGTTTTGTTTGATTGGTTGTTGTGCAGCTGTGCTGCTTTGCTGTTTTGTTTGATAGATTATTGTGCAGCTGTGCTGCTTTGCTGTTTTGTTTGATTGGTTGTTGTAGTGCTGTGCTGCTTTGCTGTTTTGTTTGATTGGTTGTTGTGCAGCTGTGCTGCTTTGCTTTTTGTTTGATAGATTATTGTGCAGCTGTGCTGCTTTGCTGTTTTGTTTGATAGATTATTGTGCAGCTGTGCTGCTTTGCTTTTTGTTTGATAGATTATTGTGCAGCTGTGCTGCTTTGCTGTTTTGTTTGATAGATTATTGTGCTGCTGTGCTGCTTTGCTGTTTTGTTTGATTGGTTGTTGTGCAGCTGTGCTGCTTTGCTTTTTGTTTGATAGATTATTGTGCTGCTGTGCTGCTTTGCTGTTTTGTTTGATTGGTTGTTGTAGTGCTGTGCTGCTGTACTGTTTTGCTGTTTGATAGATTATGGTGCTGATGTGCTGTTTTGTTTGATTGGTTGTTGTAGTGCTGTGCTGCTTTGCTGTTTTGTTTGATAGATTATCGTGCTGCTGTGCTGATTTGCTGTTTTGTTTGATTGGTTGTTGTGCAGCTGTGCTGCTTTGCTTTTTGTTTGATAGATTATTGTGCTGCTGTGCTGCTTTGCTGTTTTGTTTGATTGGTTGTTGTAGTGCTGTGCTGCTGTGCTGTTTTGCTGTTTGATAGATTATGGTGCTGCTGTGCTGCTTTGCTGTTTTGTTTGATTGGTTGTTGTAGTGCTGTGCTGCTGTGCTGCTGTGCTGTTTTGCTGTTTGATAGATTATGGTGCTGATGTGCTGCTTTGTTTGATTGGTTGTTGTAGTGCTGTGCTGCTTTGCTGTTTTGTTTGATAGATTATTGTGCTGCTGTGCTGCTTTGCTGTTTTGTTTGATTGGTTGTTGTAGTGCTGTGCTGCTGTGCTGCTGTGCTGTTTTGTTTGATAGATTATTGTGCAGCTGTGCTGCTTTACTGTTTTGTTTGATTGGTTGTTGTAGTGCTGTGCTGCTGTGCTGTTTTGCTGTTTGATAGATTATTGTGCTGCTGTGCTGCTTTGCTGTTTTGTTTGATTGGTTGTTGTAGTGCTGTGCTACTTTGCTGTTTTGTTTGATAGATTATTGTGCAGTTGTGCTGCTTTGCTGTTTTGTTTGATTGGTTGTTGTAGTGCTGTGCTGCTTTGCTGTTTTGTTTGATAGATTATTGTGCAGTTGTGCTGCTTTGCTGTTTTGTTTGATAGATTATGGTGCTGATGTGCTGTTTTGTTTGATAGATTATTGTGCTGCTGTGCTGCTTTGCTGTTTTGTTTGATAGATTATTGTGCAGCTGTGCTGCTTTGCTGTTTTGTTTGATTGATTGATTTGGAAGCCAATATTAATTGCAAAGATATCTGTTGCAAAAGATCAAAAATATGGCTCCTAATCAAAGCTATCCCGCCTGGCTTCCACTAAAATAGGTGGAAGGTTGGAATTGAACCAACAATAGCTTTGTTTGGAAGTCAATATTAATTGCAAAGATATCTGTTGCAAAAGATCAAAAATATGGCTCCTAATCAAAGCTATCCCGCCTGGCTTCCACTAAAATAGGTGGAAGGTTGGAATTGAACCAACAATAGCTTTGTTTGGAAGTCAATATTAATTATTTGTTTTAAAATCAAATTGGCGCTATTTAAACAATACAAAAAGGTCAATTATTTACAGCATTAACCGCAAATATTTATTCAAAAAAAATTGAATCAAAAAGTTTAACTTTTTGTGTTACTCTCAAAATATTAACGGTCTATTTTGATCGTACTTCTCTCAAAAAAAATCTTCACTTTTTGAATGACTTTTCCTTACGCCCTTTTTCAGAAGCGTTTACATATTATTCTCCCGTTTACATATTATTCTCCTCACTCTAAAACATTTTCTTTGATTCCAGATTCAAAAAATAAACTTTGTTTTTTAATTCTAACAGTATCGTTTTTGAAAAAATCAGCAAACTAAGTTGATTATAATATGTTAATACCATATGCTTATTCGAACAAGTGGAGGAAATTGAATATTGATTTATTATAAACTTATGATGGATTTCAATCAAATTAAATTGATGTTAAAAATAATTTTTTCTGAAAGTGTTCAATTTTATGAATACTCATACAATTACTTCAAAATATTATTCAAATTTGAATGTTGTAAAAAGATAAAGGAAATTGGAAATTACAGACAAATGTAGAAGCTAAACATTTTATATTTTTACATAATCTTATATAAATATTTATTAATAAACAAATTAATATGAAACGAAAAGAGAGAGAGAAAAAAAATTAATATGATTAAATAAATCCAGCAACTTGAAATGCTTTTTCAACAAGTTCTAAGACATAAGAAACATCTACAACATTTGGTGTGAGGCCACGCCATGATATACGAGGATCTCGGCCAACAACCATATATTTGCCTGTATATGTAGAGAGCCACAGGAATGATAAGAGCCATTGTTCCATTTGCAGATCAACGATTGCTGTATCAACTTGCATGAAAATTATATTTGCTAATACTGATCCATGGACAACGAAAACAAACTTCACTTTATCAAAATAGGCAGCTTGTTCTGCAAGGGTTTTGTGATAGATTCCATCTTTCCAGTCAATTTTTGGAAACTTTTCTTTTAAGGCGTTTCTTACTTCATCATAATTTTTCATACAACGGCTCATATTTGGCCTGTTAAAGGTTAAATATTCTGTTGGTGGATTTTTGCCTAAATCAAATCGTTTGATAAAAAGTTCTCTGAGTTTGGTAATTAAAACCTTGTTTAAATCTCCACAAAATGTGTAACGCATTGTATAAAAGTTATTTGCGTGAAGAACAATATTATCCCCTTCGACAATATGTTCTTTGGGGATATCGAGAAATTTAAATCCTTCAATAACATGTGGCCTAATGAATGGAACTACAACTACTGACTTTTGGAGAATATCTTTTGGCATTATTGCATATGCTGGGAAAACTTCGAGGAACCAGTGTCCAAAGTCACTAGAGTGTTGATGGCCAAGGCAAATAGCTGAATTGTATATTTTATATGGTAATGTAACAGATGGAGGGCTGTGGTAAAACATTGACCAATACCTTGGATGGCATGCTTGAGTAAAGAGATAGAAATCATTGTCTTGTATAATTACTGATTCACTGGTAAATGTCGCATTAGTAATATGATATAAAATAAGATTTTGGTCAATACTAAAAATTTGTCCTCCTGTATAGGGTATTTGATTTCCTTGTGCTGCAGCTCCTATCGGTATAATTGGATGTGGTTTTGGAATTGAAACTTCTTCATACAAATTTGTTCTTGAAACTAATCCTTTAATAGATTCAGAAAACATGACGCGTGGTAAACGCAGTGTTACTGAACCTTCACCAATAGGTTGAAATATATCTTGATCATTAGTAGATGATGAATTTTCTGAATAGATA
>JAPFFF010000327.1:0-26259 GCA_039105265.1 Tritrichomonas musculus | reverse complement strand
GCTCTTAGAAGACAATCAAAGATTACAAGGTGAAAATGAAAGGTTAATTTTGGAGAATACAAGGCTAAAAAGACAAATAGCAGACTTACAGAAAATTAAATTGAATATACCAGAAGACAAACAAAAAACGATTAATATTAGTCCAATAGTATTAAGATTCATCGGCGCTACATGGGATAATATAACAAAATTTCCTCAAGGAAGACGTTATGATGGACTTCACGAATTCTTTGCACTGTTAAGCATGATGAGTCCACATTACTTCAATATTTTAAATACCAATTTATTGTTTCCAACATATAAAACTGCTTCAACATATAGAAAGCAAGCTCTCGCTAATTTAGGAATACATGACGACATTTTTAATGGCGATATACAAAATATTTTGAATATCATGTCAAGGTTTTTACCAAATAATTTTACTGGAAAAGGAGTTATCATGGTTGATGCTGCATATGTTACACCGTATGTCAAAGTAAATAAAAATGGTAGGATTGATGGCGTGCTAAATCTCAAAGAGATCGATCCAGAATTAGCAGAAACATTTATTAATGATGACAACGAATTTTTAGAATTTATTAAATTAAATTATAACTCAGTGATACAAGCAGAATTCGGTATGACATTTGCACCATTAAATCCAGAATTTAAACAGTTTCCAATTGCATGTATTCCGTCGACGTCAGGTAAGGCAACACAAGAGTTACGCGAAAAAATTGAATCGATCATATCACTCATGCCAAAAAACATAAGTATTATCGGATTAGGCACTGATGGTGACAACACTTATAGCATATATGCAAATATATTCATCGACAAAATTATTGGTAACTTCGAAAGATTCCTAAGTCTTGGTGCTGTTGGTATAATTAAAATATTTGCAGTATTAATTCATTTTTCAGATCCATTGCACCTGACAAAAAGAGATCGTTACAGAAAATCCTCTCTTGAAGAATTCCTAGTTTCTCCATATGATTCTTATGAAACACGGTCTGCAGAAGATTTAAAAACTATTGGAATTGCTCCTTACTTATTGGATAACAACAAAGGACGCAAAATGGAAGATGACCTCCCAAAAAAATTGTTTACTTTACAAACAATTCAAAAAATAATTGATGACGAAGACTTTTATTTACTTTTATCAATGCTTCCTTCTACACTCTTACTAGAGGCACTATTCAGGAATTCACTAAGTCGGCAAGAGACTATTGACTATCTTTTACTTGGTGCAAGTATTGTATTGATTTATTATCTTATGCAACAATATGTCATTGAACACAACTTAAAAATCTATCGTGTGCAGCCCAATACCTATAAGAAAATGAGATGTTTCACAGATAATTGGTGTAAACAATACATATTTACTGCAATTGGAATTGCATCTCAAATAATCACTGAAGAAGCTATTGATACAGGTGCATGCAGTTCACACTACCAAGAACACAATTTTGCAAATGTTCGGAGGCATAATAAAAAAGATGACAGCCACGTGAATTTCCAGAAATCAATGAAATACATTCTATTGGAGCACGAATTGTACAAGAACATGCCTATTGAAGAAAAAGTTCCAGAATCACGAAGTGACAGTGGGAAGAAAATTTTTGACAACACTCCAGTTGAAGAACGTCCAATAATTTACTATCTTCGGCAAGCATTGTACCTTTGGAAGAATGTTCAAATTGTAAGAAAAATGCCATTATTGAAGTTAATCGATCCAAAGCCAAGAAAAATGCCATTTCAAGAGTTAAGTGGGATTTTGGGGAATTTTTATGAAAAAAATCGACGTTCAATTTCTACCAAATCAACGGGCATGATAAAAACAGCTGGCTTGAACAACATGATATTTTGGAATGCTGATGAGCAGTTGAATAACTTGGTTAATGATGATGATTCTGAATAAAAGATAATTTTTTCATTTCACTTTTTATATATAGAAATATTTGAATATTTTATGATATGTCAAAAATTTTAAAAAAATATAGAACATAGGAAACTCTCGAGATATGTCGATATGCTTCGAAATTAATAATATATACTCACCATAGATAGTTATTGATGATTTCAGATTTTAAGCGAAATCGCGGCGGAGAGTCTTTCAAAAAGTTGTGATTTTCATAACGAGTCTCCAGACGTAAATGTAAAAATGTTTCAAAATTTATGGTATTATAAGAATATATATTGCAAGCATCTTAATATATATCAATTGTTATATTTTTATTAGCTTCGCTTTGCATCGAGTTATTTATAAAATATATTTCAAAAATTTGATTTCTGTATTTTTGCATTAAATGTCAGAAAAAAAAATAGGTGTACCTACATAATCAGTATAACAATAATTGCATTACTGTATTGTATATGATTATAAAATTATAGGATTGTATGTTTATTGTATATAGAGTAATAACCAAAAACTCCTATCCGTGAAGAATGAGATTTTTTATATTAAGATAAAAATACAAAAAAACTCGTTACTAACAATATCGGCCAAAATTCAATATTTTTACCCAAAAATTGGTTATTTGTCTTATTATGATGTTAAAAACACGATTAAGCAAAAAAATTGCGCATTATAAGTATATATCCCGAGATAAAGCGATTTACACTATTTTTAGCCGATTTTACGATTTTTTTTGGAAAAAACGATTCCAGAACAGAGCCAACGAATGACCTGTATATTACATTTATCTTAAATAGTAGTATACATTGCATTATATATTATATTAAATTTTTAGAAAAATCGTCCGCCAAATTTTCGAGAAAAATCAATTACAAAATTATACTACATTTGAATAGAAATTCCTCTCAATTTTGGCAACTTTCTTTAATCATATCTCAGTATATACGCAAAATTAGGAAAATGTTTTCTATTAAAATATTCTTATAATATGATATACTTTATTATATATTAATTTCAAAAGATTATGAGAGTTTCCTATGTTCTATAATTTTTCGTGGTCATGCTTTTTTTTCCTTTCAAATTTAAAAACCTCTGAAATTTTCAATATAGAATCATTTTTTTTTAATGGCGCCTAAGCGAAATCCATCATGGTTTACTCCCGAAACAGGAGCAAAAGCAAGATCTCAGCAAACTTACGAAAAGCTCTTAGAAGACAATCAAAGATTACAAGGTGAAAATGAAAGGTTAATTTTGGAGAATACAAGGCTAAAAAGACAAATAGCAGACTTACAGAAAATTAAATTGAATATACCAGAAGACAAACAAAAAACGATTAATATTAGTCCAATAGTATTAAGATTCATCGGCGCTACATGGGATAATATAACAAAATTTCCTCAAGGAAGACGTTATGATGGACTTCACGAATTCTTTGCACTGTTAAGCATGATGAGTCCACATTACTTCAATATTTTAAATACCAATTTATTGTTTCCAACATATAAAACTGCTTCAACATATAGAAAGCAAGCTCTCGCTAATTTAGGAATACATGACGACATTTTTAATGGCGATATACAAAATATTTTGAATATCATGTCAAGGTTTTTACCAAATAATTTTACTGGAAAAGGAGTTATCATGGTTGATGCTGCATATGTTACACCGTATGTCAAAGTAAATAAAAATGGTAGGATTGATGGCGTGCTAAATCTCAAAGAGATCGATCCAGAATTAGCAGAAACATTTATTAATGATGACAACGAATTTTTAGAATTTATTAAATTAAATTATAACTCAGTGATACAAGCAGAATTCGGTATGACATTTGCACCATTAAATCCAGAATTTAAACAGTTTCCAATTGCATGTATTCCGTCGACGTCAGGTAAGGCAACACAAGAGTTACGCGAAAAAATTGAATCGATCATATCACTCATGCCAAAAAACATAAGTATTATCGGATTAGGCACTGATGGTGACAACACTTATAGCATATATGCAAATATATTCATCGACAAAATTATTGGTAACTTCGAAAGATTCCTAAGTCTTGGTGCTGTTGGTATAATTAAAATATTTGCAGTATTAATTCATTTTTCAGATCCATTGCACCTGACAAAAAGAGATCGTTACAGAAAATCCTCTCTTGAAGAATTCCTAGTTTCTCCATATGATTCTTATGAAACACGGTCTGCAGAAGATTTAAAAACTATTGGAATTGCTCCTTACTTATTGGATAACAACAAAGGACGCAAAATGGAAGATGACCTCCCAAAAAAATTGTTTACTTTACAAACAATTCAAAAAATAATTGATGACGAAGACTTTTATTTACTTTTATCAATGCTTCCTTCTACACTCTTACTAGAGGCACTATTCAGGAATTCACTAAGTCGGCAAGAGACTATTGACTATCTTTTACTTGGTGCAAGTATTGTATTGATTTATTATCTTATGCAACAATATGTCATTGAACACAACTTAAAAATCTATCGTGTGCAGCCCAATACCTATAAGAAAATGAGATGTTTCACAGATAATTGGTGTAAACAATACATATTTACTGCAATTGGAATTGCATCTCAAATAATCACTGAAGAAGCTATTGATACAGGTGCATGCAGTTCACACTACCAAGAACACAATTTTGCAAATGTTCGGAGGCATAATAAAAAAGATGACAGCCACGTGAATTTCCAGAAATCAATGAAATACATTCTATTGGAGCACGAATTGTACAAGAACATGCCTATTGAAGAAAAAGTTCCAGAATCACGAAGTGACAGTGGGAAGAAAATTTTTGACAACACTCCAGTTGAAGAACGTCCAATAATTTACTATCTTCGGCAAGCATTGTACCTTTGGAAGAATGTTCAAATTGTAAGAAAAATGCCATTATTGAAGTTAATCGATCCAAAGCCAAGAAAAATGCCATTTCAAGAGTTAAGTGGGATTTTGGGGAATTTTTATGAAAAAAATCGACGTTCAATTTCTACCAAATCAACGGGCATGATAAAAACAGCTGGCTTGAACAACATGATATTTTGGAATGCTGATGAGCAGTTGAATAACTTGGTTAATGATGATGATTCTGAATAAAAGATAATTTTTTCATTTCACTTTTTATATATAGAAATATTTGAATATTTTATGATATGTCAAAAATTTTAAAAAAATATAGAACATAGGAAACTCTCGAGATATGTCGATATGCTTCGAAATTAATAATATATACTCACCATAGATAGTTATTGATGATTTCAGATTTTAAGCGAAATCGCGGCGGAGAGTCTTTCAAAAAGTTGTGATTTTCATAACGAGTCTCCAGACGTAAATGTAAAAATGTTTCAAAATTTATGGTATTATAAGAATATATATTGCAAGCATCTTAATATATATCAATTGTTATATTTTTATTAGCTTCGCTTTGCATCGAGTTATTTATAAAATATATTTCAAAAATTTGATTTCTGTATTTTTGCATTAAATGTCAGAAAAAAAAATAGGTGTACCTACATAATCAGTATAACAATAATTGCATTACTGTATTGTATATGATTATAAAATTATAGGATTGTATGTTTATTGTATATAGAGTAATAACCAAAAACTCCTATCCGTGAAGAATGAGATTTTTTATATTAAGATAAAAATACAAAAAAACTCGTTACTAACAATATCGGCCAAAATTCAATATTTTTACCCAAAAATTGGTTATTTGTCTTATTATGATGTTAAAAACACGATTAAGCAAAAAAATTGCGCATTATAAGTATATATCCCGAGATAAAGCGATTTACACTATTTTTAGCCGATTTTACGATTTTTTTTGGAAAAAACGATTCCAGAACAGAGCCAACGAATGACCTGTATATTACATTTATCTTAAATAGTAGTATACATTGCATTATATATTATATTAAATTTTTAGAAAAATCGTCCGCCAAATTTTCGAGAAAAATCAATTACAAAATTATACTACATTTGAATAGAAATTCCTCTCAATTTTGGCAACTTTCTTTAATCATATCTCAGTATATACGCAAAATTAGGAAAATGTTTTCTATTAAAATATTCTTATAATATGATATACTTTATTATATATTAATTTCAAAAGATTATGAGAGTTTCCTATGTTCTATAATTTTTCGTGGTCATGCTTTTTTTTCCTTTCAAATTTAAAAACCTCTGAAATTTTCAATATAGAATCATTTTTTTTTAATGGCGCCTAAGCGAAATCCATCATGGTTTACTCCCGAAACAGGAGCAAAAGCAAGATCTCAGCAAACTTACGAAAAGCTCTTAGAAGACAATCAAAGATTACAAGGTGAAAATGAAAGGTTAATTTTGGAGAATACAAGGCTAAAAAGACAAATAGCAGACTTACAGAAAATTAAATTGAATATACCAGAAGACAAACAAAAAACGATTAATATTAGTCCAATAGTATTAAGATTCATCGGCGCTACATGGGATAATATAACAAAATTTCCTCAAGGAAGACGTTATGATGGACTTCACGAATTCTTTGCACTGTTAAGCATGATGAGTCCACATTACTTCAATATTTTAAATACCAATTTATTGTTTCCAACATATAAAACTGCTTCAACATATAGAAAGCAAGCTCTCGCTAATTTAGGAATACATGACGACATTTTTAATGGCGATATACAAAATATTTTGAATATCATGTCAAGGTTTTTACCAAATAATTTTACTGGAAAAGGAGTTATCATGGTTGATGCTGCATATGTTACACCGTATGTCAAAGTAAATAAAAATGGTAGGATTGATGGCGTGCTAAATCTCAAAGAGATCGATCCAGAATTAGCAGAAACATTTATTAATGATGACAACGAATTTTTAGAATTTATTAAATTAAATTATAACTCAGTGATACAAGCAGAATTCGGTATGACATTTGCACCATTAAATCCAGAATTTAAACAGTTTCCAATTGCATGTATTCCGTCGACGTCAGGTAAGGCAACACAAGAGTTACGCGAAAAAATTGAATCGATCATATCACTCATGCCAAAAAACATAAGTATTATCGGATTAGGCACTGATGGTGACAACACTTATAGCATATATGCAAATATATTCATCGACAAAATTATTGGTAACTTCGAAAGATTCCTAAGTCTTGGTGCTGTTGGTATAATTAAAATATTTGCAGTATTAATTCATTTTTCAGATCCATTGCACCTGACAAAAAGAGATCGTTACAGAAAATCCTCTCTTGAAGAATTCCTAGTTTCTCCATATGATTCTTATGAAACACGGTCTGCAGAAGATTTAAAAACTATTGGAATTGCTCCTTACTTATTGGATAACAACAAAGGACGCAAAATGGAAGATGACCTCCCAAAAAAATTGTTTACTTTACAAACAATTCAAAAAATAATTGATGACGAAGACTTTTATTTACTTTTATCAATGCTTCCTTCTACACTCTTACTAGAGGCACTATTCAGGAATTCACTAAGTCGGCAAGAGACTATTGACTATCTTTTACTTGGTGCAAGTATTGTATTGATTTATTATCTTATGCAACAATATGTCATTGAACACAACTTAAAAATCTATCGTGTGCAGCCCAATACCTATAAGAAAATGAGATGTTTCACAGATAATTGGTGTAAACAATACATATTTACTGCAATTGGAATTGCATCTCAAATAATCACTGAAGAAGCTATTGATACAGGTGCATGCAGTTCACACTACCAAGAACACAATTTTGCAAATGTTCGGAGGCATAATAAAAAAGATGACAGCCACGTGAATTTCCAGAAATCAATGAAATACATTCTATTGGAGCACGAATTGTACAAGAACATGCCTATTGAAGAAAAAGTTCCAGAATCACGAAGTGACAGTGGGAAGAAAATTTTTGACAACACTCCAGTTGAAGAACGTCCAATAATTTACTATCTTCGGCAAGCATTGTACCTTTGGAAGAATGTTCAAATTGTAAGAAAAATGCCATTATTGAAGTTAATCGATCCAAAGCCAAGAAAAATGCCATTTCAAGAGTTAAGTGGGATTTTGGGGAATTTTTATGAAAAAAATCGACGTTCAATTTCTACCAAATCAACGGGCATGATAAAAACAGCTGGCTTGAACAACATGATATTTTGGAATGCTGATGAGCAGTTGAATAACTTGGTTAATGATGATGATTCTGAATAAAAGATAATTTTTTCATTTCACTTTTTATATATAGAAATATTTGAATATTTTATGATATGTCAAAAATTTTAAAAAAATATAGAACATAGGAAACTCTCGAGATATGTCGATATGCTTCGAAATTAATAATATATACTCACCATAGATAGTTATTGATGATTTCAGATTTTAAGCGAAATCGCGGCGGAGAGTCTTTCAAAAAGTTGTGATTTTCATAACGAGTCTCCAGACGTAAATGTAAAAATGTTTCAAAATTTATGGTATTATAAGAATATATATTGCAAGCATCTTAATATATATCAATTGTTATATTTTTATTAGCTTCGCTTTGCATCGAGTTATTTATAAAATATATTTCAAAAATTTGATTTCTGTATTTTTGCATTAAATGTCAGAAAAAAAAATAGGTGTACCTACATAATCAGTATAACAATAATTGCATTACTGTATTGTATATGATTATAAAATTATAGGATTGTATGTTTATTGTATATAGAGTAATAACCAAAAACTCCTATCCGTGAAGAATGAGATTTTTTATATTAAGATAAAAATACAAAAAAACTCGTTACTAACAATATCGGCCAAAATTCAATATTTTTACCCAAAAATTGGTTATTTGTCTTATTATGATGTTAAAAACACGATTAAGCAAAAAAATTGCGCATTATAAGTATATATCCCGAGATAAAGCGATTTACACTATTTTTAGCCGATTTTACGATTTTTTTTGGAAAAAACGATTCCAGAACAGAGCCAACGAATGACCTGTATATTACATTTATCTTAAATAGTAGTATACATTGCATTATATATTATATTAAATTTTTAGAAAAATCGTCCGCCAAATTTTCGAGAAAAATCAATTACAAAATTATACTACATTTGAATAGAAATTCCTCTCAATTTTGGCAACTTTCTTTAATCATATCTCAGTATATACGCAAAATTAGGAAAATGTTTTCTATTAAAATATTCTTATAATATGATATACTTTATTATATATTAATTTCAAAAGATTATGAGAGTTTCCTATGTTCTATAATTTTTCGTGGTCATGCTTTTTTTTCCTTTCAAATTTAAAAACCTCTGAAATTTTCAATATAGAATCATTTTTTTTTAATGGCGCCTAAGCGAAATCCATCATGGTTTACTCCCGAAACAGGAGCAAAAGCAAGATCTCAGCAAACTTACGAAAAGCTCTTAGAAGACAATCAAAGATTACAAGGTGAAAATGAAAGGTTAATTTTGGAGAATACAAGGCTAAAAAGACAAATAGCAGACTTACAGAAAATTAAATTGAATATACCAGAAGACAAACAAAAAACGATTAATATTAGTCCAATAGTATTAAGATTCATCGGCGCTACATGGGATAATATAACAAAATTTCCTCAAGGAAGACGTTATGATGGACTTCACGAATTCTTTGCACTGTTAAGCATGATGAGTCCACATTACTTCAATATTTTAAATACCAATTTATTGTTTCCAACATATAAAACTGCTTCAACATATAGAAAGCAAGCTCTCGCTAATTTAGGAATACATGACGACATTTTTAATGGCGATATACAAAATATTTTGAATATCATGTCAAGGTTTTTACCAAATAATTTTACTGGAAAAGGAGTTATCATGGTTGATGCTGCATATGTTACACCGTATGTCAAAGTAAATAAAAATGGTAGGATTGATGGCGTGCTAAATCTCAAAGAGATCGATCCAGAATTAGCAGAAACATTTATTAATGATGACAACGAATTTTTAGAATTTATTAAATTAAATTATAACTCAGTGATACAAGCAGAATTCGGTATGACATTTGCACCATTAAATCCAGAATTTAAACAGTTTCCAATTGCATGTATTCCGTCGACGTCAGGTAAGGCAACACAAGAGTTACGCGAAAAAATTGAATCGATCATATCACTCATGCCAAAAAACATAAGTATTATCGGATTAGGCACTGATGGTGACAACACTTATAGCATATATGCAAATATATTCATCGACAAAATTATTGGTAACTTCGAAAGATTCCTAAGTCTTGGTGCTGTTGGTATAATTAAAATATTTGCAGTATTAATTCATTTTTCAGATCCATTGCACCTGACAAAAAGAGATCGTTACAGAAAATCCTCTCTTGAAGAATTCCTAGTTTCTCCATATGATTCTTATGAAACACGGTCTGCAGAAGATTTAAAAACTATTGGAATTGCTCCTTACTTATTGGATAACAACAAAGGACGCAAAATGGAAGATGACCTCCCAAAAAAATTGTTTACTTTACAAACAATTCAAAAAATAATTGATGACGAAGACTTTTATTTACTTTTATCAATGCTTCCTTCTACACTCTTACTAGAGGCACTATTCAGGAATTCACTAAGTCGGCAAGAGACTATTGACTATCTTTTACTTGGTGCAAGTATTGTATTGATTTATTATCTTATGCAACAATATGTCATTGAACACAACTTAAAAATCTATCGTGTGCAGCCCAATACCTATAAGAAAATGAGATGTTTCACAGATAATTGGTGTAAACAATACATATTTACTGCAATTGGAATTGCATCTCAAATAATCACTGAAGAAGCTATTGATACAGGTGCATGCAGTTCACACTACCAAGAACACAATTTTGCAAATGTTCGGAGGCATAATAAAAAAGATGACAGCCACGTGAATTTCCAGAAATCAATGAAATACATTCTATTGGAGCACGAATTGTACAAGAACATGCCTATTGAAGAAAAAGTTCCAGAATCACGAAGTGACAGTGGGAAGAAAATTTTTGACAACACTCCAGTTGAAGAACGTCCAATAATTTACTATCTTCGGCAAGCATTGTACCTTTGGAAGAATGTTCAAATTGTAAGAAAAATGCCATTATTGAAGTTAATCGATCCAAAGCCAAGAAAAATGCCATTTCAAGAGTTAAGTGGGATTTTGGGGAATTTTTATGAAAAAAATCGACGTTCAATTTCTACCAAATCAACGGGCATGATAAAAACAGCTGGCTTGAACAACATGATATTTTGGAATGCTGATGAGCAGTTGAATAACTTGGTTAATGATGATGATTCTGAATAAAAGATAATTTTTTCATTTCACTTTTTATATATAGAAATATTTGAATATTTTATGATATGTCAAAAATTTTAAAAAAATATAGAACATAGGAAACTCTCGAGATATGTCGATATGCTTCGAAATTAATAATATATACTCACCATAGATAGTTATTGATGATTTCAGATTTTAAGCGAAATCGCGGCGGAGAGTCTTTCAAAAAGTTGTGATTTTCATAACGAGTCTCCAGACGTAAATGTAAAAATGTTTCAAAATTTATGGTATTATAAGAATATATATTGCAAGCATCTTAATATATATCAATTGTTATATTTTTATTAGCTTCGCTTTGCATCGAGTTATTTATAAAATATATTTCAAAAATTTGATTTCTGTATTTTTGCATTAAATGTCAGAAAAAAAAATAGGTGTACCTACATAATCAGTATAACAATAATTGCATTACTGTATTGTATATGATTATAAAATTATAGGATTGTATGTTTATTGTATATAGAGTAATAACCAAAAACTCCTATCCGTGAAGAATGAGATTTTTTATATTAAGATAAAAATACAAAAAAACTCGTTACTAACAATATCGGCCAAAATTCAATATTTTTACCCAAAAATTGGTTATTTGTCTTATTATGATGTTAAAAACACGATTAAGCAAAAAAATTGCGCATTATAAGTATATATCCCGAGATAAAGCGATTTACACTATTTTTAGCCGATTTTACGATTTTTTTTGGAAAAAACGATTCCAGAACAGAGCCAACGAATGACCTGTATATTACATTTATCTTAAATAGTAGTATACATTGCATTATATATTATATTAAATTTTTAGAAAAATCGTCCGCCAAATTTTCGAGAAAAATCAATTACAAAATTATACTACATTTGAATAGAAATTCCTCTCAATTTTGGCAACTTTCTTTAATCATATCTCAGTATATACGCAAAATTAGGAAAATGTTTTCTATTAAAATATTCTTATAATATGATATACTTTATTATATATTAATTTCAAAAGATTATGAGAGTTTCCTATGTTCTATAATTTTTCGTGGTCATGCTTTTTTTTCCTTTCAAATTTAAAAACCTCTGAAATTTTCAATATAGAATCATTTTTTTTTAATGGCGCCTAAGCGAAATCCATCATGGTTTACTCCCGAAACAGGAGCAAAAGCAAGATCTCAGCAAACTTACGAAAAGCTCTTAGAAGACAATCAAAGATTACAAGGTGAAAATGAAAGGTTAATTTTGGAGAATACAAGGCTAAAAAGACAAATAGCAGACTTACAGAAAATTAAATTGAATATACCAGAAGACAAACAAAAAACGATTAATATTAGTCCAATAGTATTAAGATTCATCGGCGCTACATGGGATAATATAACAAAATTTCCTCAAGGAAGACGTTATGATGGACTTCACGAATTCTTTGCACTGTTAAGCATGATGAGTCCACATTACTTCAATATTTTAAATACCAATTTATTGTTTCCAACATATAAAACTGCTTCAACATATAGAAAGCAAGCTCTCGCTAATTTAGGAATACATGACGACATTTTTAATGGCGATATACAAAATATTTTGAATATCATGTCAAGGTTTTTACCAAATAATTTTACTGGAAAAGGAGTTATCATGGTTGATGCTGCATATGTTACACCGTATGTCAAAGTAAATAAAAATGGTAGGATTGATGGCGTGCTAAATCTCAAAGAGATCGATCCAGAATTAGCAGAAACATTTATTAATGATGACAACGAATTTTTAGAATTTATTAAATTAAATTATAACTCAGTGATACAAGCAGAATTCGGTATGACATTTGCACCATTAAATCCAGAATTTAAACAGTTTCCAATTGCATGTATTCCGTCGACGTCAGGTAAGGCAACACAAGAGTTACGCGAAAAAATTGAATCGATCATATCACTCATGCCAAAAAACATAAGTATTATCGGATTAGGCACTGATGGTGACAACACTTATAGCATATATGCAAATATATTCATCGACAAAATTATTGGTAACTTCGAAAGATTCCTAAGTCTTGGTGCTGTTGGTATAATTAAAATATTTGCAGTATTAATTCATTTTTCAGATCCATTGCACCTGACAAAAAGAGATCGTTACAGAAAATCCTCTCTTGAAGAATTCCTAGTTTCTCCATATGATTCTTATGAAACACGGTCTGCAGAAGATTTAAAAACTATTGGAATTGCTCCTTACTTATTGGATAACAACAAAGGACGCAAAATGGAAGATGACCTCCCAAAAAAATTGTTTACTTTACAAACAATTCAAAAAATAATTGATGACGAAGACTTTTATTTACTTTTATCAATGCTTCCTTCTACACTCTTACTAGAGGCACTATTCAGGAATTCACTAAGTCGGCAAGAGACTATTGACTATCTTTTACTTGGTGCAAGTATTGTATTGATTTATTATCTTATGCAACAATATGTCATTGAACACAACTTAAAAATCTATCGTGTGCAGCCCAATACCTATAAGAAAATGAGATGTTTCACAGATAATTGGTGTAAACAATACATATTTACTGCAATTGGAATTGCATCTCAAATAATCACTGAAGAAGCTATTGATACAGGTGCATGCAGTTCACACTACCAAGAACACAATTTTGCAAATGTTCGGAGGCATAATAAAAAAGATGACAGCCACGTGAATTTCCAGAAATCAATGAAATACATTCTATTGGAGCACGAATTGTACAAGAACATGCCTATTGAAGAAAAAGTTCCAGAATCACGAAGTGACAGTGGGAAGAAAATTTTTGACAACACTCCAGTTGAAGAACGTCCAATAATTTACTATCTTCGGCAAGCATTGTACCTTTGGAAGAATGTTCAAATTGTAAGAAAAATGCCATTATTGAAGTTAATCGATCCAAAGCCAAGAAAAATGCCATTTCAAGAGTTAAGTGGGATTTTGGGGAATTTTTATGAAAAAAATCGACGTTCAATTTCTACCAAATCAACGGGCATGATAAAAACAGCTGGCTTGAACAACATGATATTTTGGAATGCTGATGAGCAGTTGAATAACTTGGTTAATGATGATGATTCTGAATAAAAGATAATTTTTTCATTTCACTTTTTATATATAGAAATATTTGAATATTTTATGATATGTCAAAAATTTTAAAAAAATATAGAACATAGGAAACTCTCGAGATATGTCGATATGCTTCGAAATTAATAATATATACTCACCATAGATAGTTATTGATGATTTCAGATTTTAAGCGAAATCGCGGCGGAGAGTCTTTCAAAAAGTTGTGATTTTCATAACGAGTCTCCAGACGTAAATGTAAAAATGTTTCAAAATTTATGGTATTATAAGAATATATATTGCAAGCATCTTAATATATATCAATTGTTATATTTTTATTAGCTTCGCTTTGCATCGAGTTATTTATAAAATATATTTCAAAAATTTGATTTCTGTATTTTTGCATTAAATGTCAGAAAAAAAAATAGGTGTACCTACATAATCAGTATAACAATAATTGCATTACTGTATTGTATATGATTATAAAATTATAGGATTGTATGTTTATTGTATATAGAGTAATAACCAAAAACTCCTATCCGTGAAGAATGAGATTTTTTATATTAAGATAAAAATACAAAAAAACTCGTTACTAACAATATCGGCCAAAATTCAATATTTTTACCCAAAAATTGGTTATTTGTCTTATTATGATGTTAAAAACACGATTAAGCAAAAAAATTGCGCATTATAAGTATATATCCCGAGATAAAGCGATTTACACTATTTTTAGCCGATTTTACGATTTTTTTTGGAAAAAACGATTCCAGAACAGAGCCAACGAATGACCTGTATATTACATTTATCTTAAATAGTAGTATACATTGCATTATATATTATATTAAATTTTTAGAAAAATCGTCCGCCAAATTTTCGAGAAAAATCAATTACAAAATTATACTACATTTGAATAGAAATTCCTCTCAATTTTGGCAACTTTCTTTAATCATATCTCAGTATATACGCAAAATTAGGAAAATGTTTTCTATTAAAATATTCTTATAATATGATATACTTTATTATATATTAATTTCAAAAGATTATGAGAGTTTCCTATGTTCTATAATTTTTCGTGGTCATGCTTTTTTTTCCTTTCAAATTTAAAAACCTCTGAAATTTTCAATATAGAATCATTTTTTTTTAATGGCGCCTAAGCGAAATCCATCATGGTTTACTCCCGAAACAGGAGCAAAAGCAAGATCTCAGCAAACTTACGAAAAGCTCTTAGAAGACAATCAAAGATTACAAGGTGAAAATGAAAGGTTAATTTTGGAGAATACAAGGCTAAAAAGACAAATAGCAGACTTACAGAAAATTAAATTGAATATACCAGAAGACAAACAAAAAACGATTAATATTAGTCCAATAGTATTAAGATTCATCGGCGCTACATGGGATAATATAACAAAATTTCCTCAAGGAAGACGTTATGATGGACTTCACGAATTCTTTGCACTGTTAAGCATGATGAGTCCACATTACTTCAATATTTTAAATACCAATTTATTGTTTCCAACATATAAAACTGCTTCAACATATAGAAAGCAAGCTCTCGCTAATTTAGGAATACATGACGACATTTTTAATGGCGATATACAAAATATTTTGAATATCATGTCAAGGTTTTTACCAAATAATTTTACTGGAAAAGGAGTTATCATGGTTGATGCTGCATATGTTACACCGTATGTCAAAGTAAATAAAAATGGTAGGATTGATGGCGTGCTAAATCTCAAAGAGATCGATCCAGAATTAGCAGAAACATTTATTAATGATGACAACGAATTTTTAGAATTTATTAAATTAAATTATAACTCAGTGATACAAGCAGAATTCGGTATGACATTTGCACCATTAAATCCAGAATTTAAACAGTTTCCAATTGCATGTATTCCGTCGACGTCAGGTAAGGCAACACAAGAGTTACGCGAAAAAATTGAATCGATCATATCACTCATGCCAAAAAACATAAGTATTATCGGATTAGGCACTGATGGTGACAACACTTATAGCATATATGCAAATATATTCATCGACAAAATTATTGGTAACTTCGAAAGATTCCTAAGTCTTGGTGCTGTTGGTATAATTAAAATATTTGCAGTATTAATTCATTTTTCAGATCCATTGCACCTGACAAAAAGAGATCGTTACAGAAAATCCTCTCTTGAAGAATTCCTAGTTTCTCCATATGATTCTTATGAAACACGGTCTGCAGAAGATTTAAAAACTATTGGAATTGCTCCTTACTTATTGGATAACAACAAAGGACGCAAAATGGAAGATGACCTCCCAAAAAAATTGTTTACTTTACAAACAATTCAAAAAATAATTGATGACGAAGACTTTTATTTACTTTTATCAATGCTTCCTTCTACACTCTTACTAGAGGCACTATTCAGGAATTCACTAAGTCGGCAAGAGACTATTGACTATCTTTTACTTGGTGCAAGTATTGTATTGATTTATTATCTTATGCAACAATATGTCATTGAACACAACTTAAAAATCTATCGTGTGCAGCCCAATACCTATAAGAAAATGAGATGTTTCACAGATAATTGGTGTAAACAATACATATTTACTGCAATTGGAATTGCATCTCAAATAATCACTGAAGAAGCTATTGATACAGGTGCATGCAGTTCACACTACCAAGAACACAATTTTGCAAATGTTCGGAGGCATAATAAAAAAGATGACAGCCACGTGAATTTCCAGAAATCAATGAAATACATTCTATTGGAGCACGAATTGTACAAGAACATGCCTATTGAAGAAAAAGTTCCAGAATCACGAAGTGACAGTGGGAAGAAAATTTTTGACAACACTCCAGTTGAAGAACGTCCAATAATTTACTATCTTCGGCAAGCATTGTACCTTTGGAAGAATGTTCAAATTGTAAGAAAAATGCCATTATTGAAGTTAATCGATCCAAAGCCAAGAAAAATGCCATTTCAAGAGTTAAGTGGGATTTTGGGGAATTTTTATGAAAAAAATCGACGTTCAATTTCTACCAAATCAACGGGCATGATAAAAACAGCTGGCTTGAACAACATGATATTTTGGAATGCTGATGAGCAGTTGAATAACTTGGTTAATGATGATGATTCTGAATAAAAGATAATTTTTTCATTTCACTTTTTATATATAGAAATATTTGAATATTTTATGATATGTCAAAAATTTTAAAAAAATATAGAACATAGGAAACTCTCGAGATATGTCGATATGCTTCGAAATTAATAATATATACTCACCATAGATAGTTATTGATGATTTCAGATTTTAAGCGAAATCGCGGCGGAGAGTCTTTCAAAAAGTTGTGATTTTCATAACGAGTCTCCAGACGTAAATGTAAAAATGTTTCAAAATTTATGGTATTATAAGAATATATATTGCAAGCATCTTAATATATATCAATTGTTATATTTTTATTAGCTTCGCTTTGCATCGAGTTATTTATAAAATATATTTCAAAAATTTGATTTCTGTATTTTTGCATTAAATGTCAGAAAAAAAAATAGGTGTACCTACATAATCAGTATAACAATAATTGCATTACTGTATTGTATATGATTATAAAATTATAGGATTGTATGTTTATTGTATATAGAGTAATAACCAAAAACTCCTATCCGTGAAGAATGAGATTTTTTATATTAAGATAAAAATACAAAAAAACTCGTTACTAACAATATCGGCCAAAATTCAATATTTTTACCCAAAAATTGGTTATTTGTCTTATTATGATGTTAAAAACACGATTAAGCAAAAAAATTGCGCATTATAAGTATATATCCCGAGATAAAGCGATTTACACTATTTTTAGCCGATTTTACGATTTTTTTTGGAAAAAACGATTCCAGAACAGAGCCAACGAATGACCTGTATATTACATTTATCTTAAATAGTAGTATACATTGCATTATATATTATATTAAATTTTTAGAAAAATCGTCCGCCAAATTTTCGAGAAAAATCAATTACAAAATTATACTACATTTGAATAGAAATTCCTCTCAATTTTGGCAACTTTCTTTAATCATATCTCAGTATATACGCAAAATTAGGAAAATGTTTTCTATTAAAATATTCTTATAATATGATATACTTTATTATATATTAATTTCAAAAGATTATGAGAGTTTCCTATGTTCTATAATTTTTCGTGGTCATGCTTTTTTTTCCTTTCAAATTTAAAAACCTCTGAAATTTTCAATATAGAATCATTTTTTTTTAATGGCGCCTAAGCGAAATCCATCATGGTTTACTCCCGAAACAGGAGCAAAAGCAAGATCTCAGCAAACTTACGAAAAGCTCTTAGAAGACAATCAAAGATTACAAGGTGAAAATGAAAGGTTAATTTTGGAGAATACAAGGCTAAAAAGACAAATAGCAGACTTACAGAAAATTAAATTGAATATACCAGAAGACAAACAAAAAACGATTAATATTAGTCCAATAGTATTAAGATTCATCGGCGCTACATGGGATAATATAACAAAATTTCCTCAAGGAAGACGTTATGATGGACTTCACGAATTCTTTGCACTGTTAAGCATGATGAGTCCACATTACTTCAATATTTTAAATACCAATTTATTGTTTCCAACATATAAAACTGCTTCAACATATAGAAAGCAAGCTCTCGCTAATTTAGGAATACATGACGACATTTTTAATGGCGATATACAAAATATTTTGAATATCATGTCAAGGTTTTTACCAAATAATTTTACTGGAAAAGGAGTTATCATGGTTGATGCTGCATATGTTACACCGTATGTCAAAGTAAATAAAAATGGTAGGATTGATGGCGTGCTAAATCTCAAAGAGATCGATCCAGAATTAGCAGAAACATTTATTAATGATGACAACGAATTTTTAGAATTTATTAAATTAAATTATAACTCAGTGATACAAGCAGAATTCGGTATGACATTTGCACCATTAAATCCAGAATTTAAACAGTTTCCAATTGCATGTATTCCGTCGACGTCAGGTAAGGCAACACAAGAGTTACGCGAAAAAATTGAATCGATCATATCACTCATGCCAAAAAACATAAGTATTATCGGATTAGGCACTGATGGTGACAACACTTATAGCATATATGCAAATATATTCATCGACAAAATTATTGGTAACTTCGAAAGATTCCTAAGTCTTGGTGCTGTTGGTATAATTAAAATATTTGCAGTATTAATTCATTTTTCAGATCCATTGCACCTGACAAAAAGAGATCGTTACAGAAAATCCTCTCTTGAAGAATTCCTAGTTTCTCCATATGATTCTTATGAAACACGGTCTGCAGAAGATTTAAAAACTATTGGAATTGCTCCTTACTTATTGGATAACAACAAAGGACGCAAAATGGAAGATGACCTCCCAAAAAAATTGTTTACTTTACAAACAATTCAAAAAATAATTGATGACGAAGACTTTTATTTACTTTTATCAATGCTTCCTTCTACACTCTTACTAGAGGCACTATTCAGGAATTCACTAAGTCGGCAAGAGACTATTGACTATCTTTTACTTGGTGCAAGTATTGTATTGATTTATTATCTTATGCAACAATATGTCATTGAACACAACTTAAAAATCTATCGTGTGCAGCCCAATACCTATAAGAAAATGAGATGTTTCACAGATAATTGGTGTAAACAATACATATTTACTGCAATTGGAATTGCATCTCAAATAATCACTGAAGAAGCTATTGATACAGGTGCATGCAGTTCACACTACCAAGAACACAATTTTGCAAATGTTCGGAGGCATAATAAAAAAGATGACAGCCACGTGAATTTCCAGAAATCAATGAAATACATTCTATTGGAGCACGAATTGTACAAGAACATGCCTATTGAAGAAAAAGTTCCAGAATCACGAAGTGACAGTGGGAAGAAAATTTTTGACAACACTCCAGTTGAAGAACGTCCAATAATTTACTATCTTCGGCAAGCATTGTACCTTTGGAAGAATGTTCAAATTGTAAGAAAAATGCCATTATTGAAGTTAATCGATCCAAAGCCAAGAAAAATGCCATTTCAAGAGTTAAGTGGGATTTTGGGGAATTTTTATGAAAAAAATCGACGTTCAATTTCTACCAAATCAACGGGCATGATAAAAACAGCTGGCTTGAACAACATGATATTTTGGAATGCTGATGAGCAGTTGAATAACTTGGTTAATGATGATGATTCTGAATAAAAGATAATTTTTTCATTTCACTTTTTATATATAGAAATATTTGAATATTTTATGATATGTCAAAAATTTTAAAAAAATATAGAACATAGGAAACTCTCGAGATATGTCGATATGCTTCGAAATTAATAATATATACTCACCATAGATAGTTATTGATGATTTCAGATTTTAAGCGAAATCGCGGCGGAGAGTCTTTCAAAAAGTTGTGATTTTCATAACGAGTCTCCAGACGTAAATGTAAAAATGTTTCAAAATTTATGGTATTATAAGAATATATATTGCAAGCATCTTAATATATATCAATTGTTATATTTTTATTAGCTTCGCTTTGCATCGAGTTATTTATAAAATATATTTCAAAAATTTGATTTCTGTATTTTTGCATTAAATGTCAGAAAAAAAAATAGGTGTACCTACATAATCAGTATAACAATAATTGCATTACTGTATTGTATATGATTATAAAATTATAGGATTGTATGTTTATTGTATATAGAGTAATAACCAAAAACTCCTATCCGTGAAGAATGAGATTTTTTATATTAAGATAAAAATACAAAAAAACTCGTTACTAACAATATCGGCCAAAATTCAATATTTTTACCCAAAAATTGGTTATTTGTCTTATTATGATGTTAAAAACACGATTAAGCAAAAAAATTGCGCATTATAAGTATATATCCCGAGATAAAGCGATTTACACTATTTTTAGCCGATTTTACGATTTTTTTTGGAAAAAACGATTCCAGAACAGAGCCAACGAATGACCTGTATATTACATTTATCTTAAATAGTAGTATACATTGCATTATATATTATATTAAATTTTTAGAAAAATCGTCCGCCAAATTTTCGAGAAAAATCAATTACAAAATTATACTACATTTGAATAGAAATTCCTCTCAATTTTGGCAACTTTCTTTAATCATATCTCAGTATATACGCAAAATTAGGAAAATGTTTTCTATTAAAATATTCTTATAATATGATATACTTTATTATATATTAATTTCAAAAGATTATGAGAGTTTCCTATGTTCTATAATTTTTCGTGGTCATGCTTTTTTTTCCTTTCAAATTTAAAAACCTCTGAAATTTTCAATATAGAATCATTTTTTTTTAATGGCGCCTAAGCGAAATCCATCATGGTTTACTCCCGAAACAGGAGCAAAAGCAAGATCTCAGCAAACTTACGAAAAGCTCTTAGAAGACAATCAAAGATTACAAGGTGAAAATGAAAGGTTAATTTTGGAGAATACAAGGCTAAAAAGACAAATAGCAGACTTACAGAAAATTAAATTGAATATACCAGAAGACAAACAAAAAACGATTAATATTAGTCCAATAGTATTAAGATTCATCGGCGCTACATGGGATAATATAACAAAATTTCCTCAAGGAAGACGTTATGATGGACTTCACGAATTCTTTGCACTGTTAAGCATGATGAGTCCACATTACTTCAATATTTTAAATACCAATTTATTGTTTCCAACATATAAAACTGCTTCAACATATAGAAAGCAAGCTCTCGCTAATTTAGGAATACATGACGACATTTTTAATGGCGATATACAAAATATTTTGAATATCATGTCAAGGTTTTTACCAAATAATTTTACTGGAAAAGGAGTTATCATGGTTGATGCTGCATATGTTACACCGTATGTCAAAGTAAATAAAAATGGTAGGATTGATGGCGTGCTAAATCTCAAAGAGATCGATCCAGAATTAGCAGAAACATTTATTAATGATGACAACGAATTTTTAGAATTTATTAAATTAAATTATAACTCAGTGATACAAGCAGAATTCGGTATGACATTTGCACCATTAAATCCAGAATTTAAACAGTTTCCAATTGCATGTATTCCGTCGACGTCAGGTAAGGCAACACAAGAGTTACGCGAAAAAATTGAATCGATCATATCACTCATGCCAAAAAACATAAGTATTATCGGATTAGGCACTGATGGTGACAACACTTATAGCATATATGCAAATATATTCATCGACAAAATTATTGGTAACTTCGAAAGATTCCTAAGTCTTGGTGCTGTTGGTATAATTAAAATATTTGCAGTATTAATTCATTTTTCAGATCCATTGCACCTGACAAAAAGAGATCGTTACAGAAAATCCTCTCTTGAAGAATTCCTAGTTTCTCCATATGATTCTTATGAAACACGGTCTGCAGAAGATTTAAAAACTATTGGAATTGCTCCTTACTTATTGGATAACAACAAAGGACGCAAAATGGAAGATGACCTCCCAAAAAAATTGTTTACTTTACAAACAATTCAAAAAATAATTGATGACGAAGACTTTTATTTACTTTTATCAATGCTTCCTTCTACACTCTTACTAGAGGCACTATTCAGGAATTCACTAAGTCGGCAAGAGACTATTGACTATCTTTTACTTGGTGCAAGTATTGTATTGATTTATTATCTTATGCAACAATATGTCATTGAACACAACTTAAAAATCTATCGTGTGCAGCCCAATACCTATAAGAAAATGAGATGTTTCACAGATAATTGGTGTAAACAATACATATTTACTGCAATTGGAATTGCATCTCAAATAATCACTGAAGAAGCTATTGATACAGGTGCATGCAGTTCACACTACCAAGAACACAATTTTGCAAATGTTCGGAGGCATAATAAAAAAGATGACAGCCACGTGAATTTCCAGAAATCAATGAAATACATTCTATTGGAGCACGAATTGTACAAGAACATGCCTATTGAAGAAAAAGTTCCAGAATCACGAAGTGACAGTGGGAAGAAAATTTTTGACAACACTCCAGTTGAAGAACGTCCAATAATTTACTATCTTCGGCAAGCATTGTACCTTTGGAAGAATGTTCAAATTGTAAGAAAAATGCCATTATTGAAGTTAATCGATCCAAAGCCAAGAAAAATGCCATTTCAAGAGTTAAGTGGGATTTTGGGGAATTTTTATGAAAAAAATCGACGTTCAATTTCTACCAAATCAACGGGCATGATAAAAACAGCTGGCTTGAACAACATGATATTTTGGAATGCTGATGAGCAGTTGAATAACTTGGTTAATGATGATGATTCTGAATAAAAGATAATTTTTTCATTTCACTTTTTATATATAGAAATATTTGAATATTTTATGATATGTCAAAAATTTTAAAAAAATATAGAACATAGGAAACTCTCGAGATATGTCGATATGCTTCGAAATTAATAATATATACTCACCATAGATAGTTATTGATGATTTCAGATTTTAAGCGAAATCGCGGCGGAGAGTCTTTCAAAAAGTTGTGATTTTCATAACGAGTCTCCAGACGTAAATGTAAAAATGTTTCAAAATTTATGGTATTATAAGAATATATATTGCAAGCATCTTAATATATATCAATTGTTATATTTTTATTAGCTTCGCTTTGCATCGAGTTATTTATAAAATATATTTCAAAAATTTGATTTCTGTATTTTTGCATTAAATGTCAGAAAAAAAAATAGGTGTACCTACATAATCAGTATAACAATAATTGCATTACTGTATTGTATATGATTATAAAATTATAGGATTGTATGTTTATTGTATATAGAGTAATAACCAAAAACTCCTATCCGTGAAGAATGAGATTTTTTATATTAAGATAAAAATACAAAAAAACTCGTTACTAACAATATCGGCCAAAATTCAATATTTTTACCCAAAAATTGGTTATTTGTCTTATTATGATGTTAAAAACACGATTAAGCAAAAAAATTGCGCATTATAAGTATATATCCCGAGATAAAGCGATTTACACTATTTTTAGCCGATTTTACGATTTTTTTTGGAAAAAACGATTCCAGAACAGAGCCAACGAATGACCTGTATATTACATTTATCTTAAATAGTAGTATACATTGCATTATATATTATATTAAATTTTTAGAAAAATCGTCCGCCAAATTTTCGAGAAAAATCAATTACAAAATTATACTACATTTGAATAGAAATTCCTCTCAATTTTGGCAACTTTCTTTAATCATATCTCAGTATATACGCAAAATTAGGAAAATGTTTTCTATTAAAATATTCTTATAATATGATATACTTTATTATATATTAATTTCAAAAGATTATGAGAGTTTCCTATGTTCTATAATTTTTCGTGGTCATGCTTTTTTTTCCTTTCAAATTTAAAAACCTCTGAAATTTTCAATATAGAATCATTTTTTTTTAATGGCGCCTAAGCGAAATCCATCATGGTTTACTCCCGAAACAGGAGCAAAAGCAAGATCTCAGCAAACTTACGAAAAGCTCTTAGAAGACAATCAAAGATTACAAGGTGAAAATGAAAGGTTAATTTTGGAGAATACAAGGCTAAAAAGACAAATAGCAGACTTACAGAAAATTAAATTGAATATACCAGAAGACAAACAAAAAACGATTAATATTAGTCCAATAGTATTAAGATTCATCGGCGCTACATGGGATAATATAACAAAATTTCCTCAAGGAAGACGTTATGATGGACTTCACGAATTCTTTGCACTGTTAAGCATGATGAGTCCACATTACTTCAATATTTTAAATACCAATTTATTGTTTCCAACATATAAAACTGCTTCAACATATAGAAAGCAAGCTCTCGCTAATTTAGGAATACATGACGACATTTTTAATGGCGATATACAAAATATTTTGAATATCATGTCAAGGTTTTTACCAAATAATTTTACTGGAAAAGGAGTTATCATGGTTGATGCTGCATATGTTACACCGTATGTCAAAGTAAATAAAAATGGTAGGATTGATGGCGTGCTAAATCTCAAAGAGATCGATCCAGAATTAGCAGAAACATTTATTAATGATGACAACGAATTTTTAGAATTTATTAAATTAAATTATAACTCAGTGATACAAGCAGAATTCGGTATGACATTTGCACCATTAAATCCAGAATTTAAACAGTTTCCAATTGCATGTATTCCGTCGACGTCAGGTAAGGCAACACAAGAGTTACGCGAAAAAATTGAATCGATCATATCACTCATGCCAAAAAACATAAGTATTATCGGATTAGGCACTGATGGTGACAACACTTATAGCATATATGCAAATATATTCATCGACAAAATTATTGGTAACTTCGAAAGATTCCTAAGTCTTGGTGCTGTTGGTATAATTAAAATATTTGCAGTATTAATTCATTTTTCAGATCCATTGCACCTGACAAAAAGAGATCGTTACAGAAAATCCTCTCTTGAAGAATTCCTAGTTTCTCCATATGATTCTTATGAAACACGGTCTGCAGAAGATTTAAAAACTATTGGAATTGCTCCTTACTTATTGGATAACAACAAAGGACGCAAAATGGAAGATGACCTCCCAAAAAAATTGTTTACTTTACAAACAATTCAAAAAATAATTGATGACGAAGACTTTTATTTACTTTTATCAATGCTTCCTTCTACACTCTTACTAGAGGCACTATTCAGGAATTCACTAAGTCGGCAAGAGACTATTGACTATCTTTTACTTGGTGCAAGTATTGTATTGATTTATTATCTTATGCAACAATATGTCATTGAACACAACTTAAAAATCTATCGTGTGCAGCCCAATACCTATAAGAAAATGAGATGTTTCACAGATAATTGGTGTAAACAATACATATTTACTGCAATTGGAATTGCATCTCAAATAATCACTGAAGAAGCTATTGATACAGGTGCATGCAGTTCACACTACCAAGAACACAATTTTGCAAATGTTCGGAGGCA